>WYDI02034465.1:0-55714 GCA_009867235.2 Psittacus erithacus
AAGAAGTTCTTTACTGTGAGGGTGGTGAGGCACTGGAATGGGTTGCCCAAGGAAGCTGTGAATGCTCCATCCCTGGCTGTGTTTAAGACCAGGTTGAACAGAGCCTTGGGTGACATGGCTTAGTGTGAGGTGTTCCTGCCCATGGCAGGGGGGCTGGAAATGGATGATCTTAAGGTCCTTTCCAGCACTAACTATTCCATGATTCTATGAGTCATAATCTTTGCCAGTTGGTCAAAGATCAACCAGAGGTCAGTAGAGGAAACATGAATAAAGGTAGTCAAGCAATTGCCCTTGAAAACACTGCAAAGCTTCTTTTTAATTTTAGTGGATAATGAACAATAATCTTAACCTAAGAAAATATGAAGCAATGCAACCTTTTTAGCTGAGGTGATTAAACCCCATCATTTGCTTTTCCTATTGCTCCTGTTGCTCACTGTCAGGACACCTTCACATCAACCTCATAGCACAGAGCTGAGGACATGGCACTCACCTCCACAAACTCACCCCCAAATAGTAACAAGAGTCATTAGATGAAAATACACCAAAAAGGAGATGTGTTGCTAATAGCCCATGCTGTGTCCCCATTAGCACTCCAGTTCTCTGTTAGATCTGCCTCTCCTTATTTTGGGGAAAGAGACTTGCGTGATAATGACTCTGAAGCTGTAAAATATTAACTCTAATTTTAGAATCAGCTGAAAAGAAGGGAAGTCCACTGAAAGCAAATTACTGAGCAATTGTAGCTTCAAAGAGATGAGAAGCGTGTTCCTATAATTGTCCAACATTATGTTTAATTTTGATTAAACCCAGAAGTACAGAGCATTAGCAGTGACATGTGCGGCAGCCGCAGCTCCAGAGACCAAGAAGGAAATTATCATTTTTTCCTTGCAATATGATTTTTCTGTGTTTTTTTTTATGTAAAAAGCATTTTTTTTTCCTGCAGAATGAGAAAAAACTCCTTTCACAGAGTCTGATCTTACACAAAGTTGCCACAGTTTTAGCCTGTAAAAGCTGGATCAATTCAGAGCTGGATTTTAATCGCCACAAAGCTGGAGTTTGCTAGCATGGAGGTTAATCCTACCCCCCCCCCACACACAAAGGACACAAATTCCACAACCTCTGTCTGTCATGGAAGAAATCCAAGGAATTTTGACACCACCCCCCCCAACCAATACAAAAATACAAATGCAAAAATACAAATCAGGTTTCAATGTTAGGCAATCCAAGATCACAGAATCATGGAAGGTTCTGGGTTGGAAGGGACCTTAAAGACCATCTAGTTACAAACCTACCACGGGCAGGATCACCTTCCACTAGACCAGGTTGCTCAAAGATGCTGATTTAAGTCACTCTATAACAAATGATATAGCATTAGCCTCAGATCTTAACAAATCTTCCTTTGCTTTTATTTCAAAATCACAGTTTGAAGTACTCTCTCAATTCCTAAAAGATGGGACATTCCTGCTTTCCATAGATTGGATTAGGCCGAAGTCCAACTGTACTTTCATCTGTGCAAAATAAATGGATTACAGGAACTCTCCCAATAGTTCATTTAAGTGCAAGTACCCGTAAACATCAGAGAAACCTTCGGTGCTGACACTTCCCTCTTCACTCACCAAGTTTTGGCAACACAAAGAGCTCGCACAGGCCCTTGCACAACAATTGTAAACTGAGCTGATGGTCTCCACAGGGTGCATGAGTGCCCTTGGGTATATCTGGGACTTTTACCCATCTGATTTCTCTCCAAAAGGCTCATAGAGTCAATGAGGATTTTCCCACCGAGCTTTGGCTCCGGACCCCAAAGGCCGTCGCATCCTAACTCCTGGATACAACAGTTGCTGCATCTTTTCTCTGTTCAATGTTTGTGCCTGCAGCCATATAGGATCATTCTTATCCCTAACTAAGAACCTCATGAGGTCACTGACTTACCCTTTTGCCAGATTCTCTATTCCCCAATATTGCTCCATCTTGCGGTCGCATTTCTTAAACACTTTTTTGCAGTTCTTTTCATCTGACTGGTCCCCACAGTCATCATCCCCATTGCAAAGCAGCCTCCGTGGAATGCATCTCCCTAGGATGCAAGGTGTAAATTGCTCAGAAAACAATCTATTATCACACACCCTGACTCAGAGCCTAGAAACGAAAAACTGCTGTAATGAATGGTCATATAATATATGGAAGATACCTCTTCTCTATCTGCATTGATTTGCCGAACTCCATCTGCTCAGTTTGGCTAAAAACTTTCCTAATCTTATAATTCCTTGTTCAACCTATAAAAAACATCAACACACTCATTAAAGGTATAAAAAAGATTTTTCTTGTTTCTACAGTCCTTTAGTTTTGAGAACACATGCTGGAGATGGTTCACCTTCTTCATATACCTTGTATATGGTATTATTTCCACCCCCCTTTCCATGTACGTAATTACTGAGTTGTCTTTTGGACTCAGCTAACTGCTGTCTTGCTTTCCCATGTTGACACAGTGTCCCTGACTAATTAGTTGTTAATAGGGATGGAGGGAAATGGCATGAGGCCCACCATCATATCCCACTGTGCTCTTGCGCGTGGTGTCAAAGATGCCCTTGGGCACATGTCAAGAATGCATGTTCTCCTGTTGCTGTTGGATCCACTTGTGCTACAGGTTTTACTGGTATAACTGGGCTTTAATTTCCTATTTGGAGATTTTAAAGCCATGCTTTAGCCTGACAGATGTTGGCTAATGGCTCACTCAAAATCACTGATACAAACACACAGCATAAACATGGCTGGACCGAGGCCAACTCCTGACATCGCCCTGCAAAGTCTTGTAGAAGCAGAAAGTTCAGTGTAGTGGTTTCAGAGAAGCCACCTGAGCACCACCACTCCTCACCCCCTAAGTCCTTACCTGTAACTGCACACACAAAACCATCACATCTGACTTTATTCCTGCAAGGATTATTTGTAACACAGTCTTCAGTTTCTTTATCAGAGTAATCACAGGGATCTCCATTGAACTGAGAAGGTTGTTCCAGGCGGGCAAATCTGTACTGTGATGAAATAAAAAATATTGACTCAAAGTGCACAGAAATTGGGAATTTTACGCTTCCCTAGTTAAAAAAACAAACTTTGTGTTGGGAGATCTGATCTAAGAGTGCTGTCATGTTAGAAAAAGAAGCGTCGGCAAAGAAGCGCGATGCTCGTGACCTGCCTCATCTCAAAGGTTTCTGATCTGCCACAGCTTCAATTCTACTAAGGAAGGACTGAGGACTGGAAGGGATGAAGGAAAGTTTGCTTTTCTTTGACAGTTTGTTTAAATGAGGCTGACAGAGTAGTGCAGGCATTTGCAAGAGGAAGGAAGGATTCGGTTGCATCTCCTCTCTTTCAATTAGCACTAGTAACGACATCCCTTGTTATTTTCTGTCAGTGTATTTACTTGGCCCTCTGCATCATTAGGGATTTTTTCCGCCCACAACACTGCTGTGAAGCAGTCAATTACTCCGTCCAATATGTTAGCCCTCCTTTTTTCCCCAGCTTTTCAGATTAACTCTTTGATATGAAACTTCTCTTTTCCCAGCTCCCATCACTGGTTATTCTTGCTTAAGCCTGGGAATGGCTTCTCCAACTTGTTAGCAGAGGCCTTTTTAGCAATGGGGATTTTGCTCTTCATGCTTCTGAGATCATTACTTTCATTTGACGGGGCTTCTTAGCTAGAAAATGCTCACTGCAGACAAGAAAAAGCATCTTAATCCTGAGAGGCAGCATCTCCAGATCCCATGGGGGACCATTAGCGGGGATGGTGCTTTGCACTGACGCTGGAAGAGGACTGTGTTGGACAGAAAGGTCTTGCAAAGCCTGGGCTTACACCTCCTCATCAGGACAGTGAGATGGCCTGGCATTACTGAGGGCAGTGAGCTGAAGAGCTAAAAGCCACCTGAAAGCAAAAGCTTGCAGTCTCACCTCCCAGAGCTTTCCTTGGCAGCTTCCTGCTCTTTGCCCAGCCCCACAGGCGAAAAAGACAAGGATTTGCCTCCTGGTTTCTCAGGCTTCGTGCTTAAACCACACTCACCCTTTTCTTTTGGCAGGGGTCACACTGGCTCCATGAGGACCATACGGACAGCGTGCAGTCACGAGGCTGCGGCAGGTCGCTCACGGACCGGGCATATCTGCTGTTGGCCATGCGCTCATTGGTATGGCTGAGGTTAAGGGACTCTTTTTCACCACTGCATTCAATGACACAAGAGCCTCAGGGTGCGAAACCATTGAGTTGTGAGCACAGAGCAACTTGGCCTACCCATAGGCAAAACTACTTGCCAAAGAGAACTAATGCTTGTTAGACTTCATCAGATCTTCTATGCAACCTCTAGATTTCAGTACTGGTATTAATTCATACTGGTATTCAGCACTGGTATTGATTTCATACTGGTATTGATTCTATATGAAACCCAGTCCACTCTTCAATACCCAAGAGGAGACACACTGCCCGAGACTAAGTCTGCAGAGCACTCATAAGGGGTGACTCCAGGACATACATTTGATCTAACATGGAAACTCAATCCATGTCCTCACCAACCTAGGGGTCTACCTCAAGCTGTGCAAGACCAACCAAATAACCTGGCCAAGTGGTCAGCAGTAAAATCTGCACCATCAGCTGCTGCCCTTGTGCCATCACTCCCTGCTGCTAGCTATACGGGCAGCACTTTGGTACCTTGCTGCTGGACATGATAAACAGCTCCAAGGTTAGACATCTTCATGGCAAAAACCAGGCCCAATGCTAAGGGTTGGTGCGTACTCAGCACATAACCAGCGTAAACACCTGCCTTTGCTGAGCAGCCTATTTTTTCTTTAGCTGGCCAAACCCTTTAGTCTTAGACTCTATTCTCAGTTCACCATAATCATTAACTCATTAATCCCATTCATCCCAGTAATGAACCTGAATCCCAGTCCCCTCTCACATGACAACTGTCTCCTAGGTTTCCATGATGCCACAACTAAAACGCCGCCTACTCTTTTGGCAGATTCAGTATTTCTGATTAAATCCTCATCCCAGACAAATGCTTCCTTGTAGCACCTAATCTAAGTGGACAGCTTTAGTAAAACATTGACAATCAGTTTCTTTTCATACCTACTTTGACACGTAAACTACCACAGTGCTGCTCCCAATTCATCCACCAAGACAAGGAATAGCATCATCTGAAGCTTCAAGTACAATTTAGTGCCTGGCAAGGGGCACTCCCATTACTGCATATTAAAAATCACATGGAATATAGGAAGTACAAAACCTCATCACCTCGCTGAGGCAAGAAACCAGAGCTCAGAGTTCAGAGAACAGTGGAAAAATAGTTAGATTGGAAAGATTAGTCACTGATTGACCACATTCCTCTAGAACAGCAAACTGTATTAAGCTAGCAGAGAAAGAAACAACCATCAGCCACATTCTTGCCATTTATGTACTGAAAGAAAACAAAGCCCTGTCTCTCCAGCACACTGGCAGGCACCTAGCACAGGAAGAAGTTGCATGTTGCAAGTAGAATTCCACATTACAGTGATTTGTCATCTCAAGTTTACCAAACAGGTTTACTCCTCTAAAGGCAGACACATTACACTACATTACTACTACACATATCAACATCTTTTGCTGTTCATTAGAAATACAGAAATCACTCAAGACAGCAATTATGTGCCACACAATGTGAAAGCAGGGTCTGTACTGATTTTCATTCTACATCATATAACCTCAGGGGTATTTCTTCAGGAACATTCACTTACCCAAAGCAATGAACAGTTAGGATGCAGAGTATGGTGTAAAGCAGCAACAGTGTGCTAGGGTATAGAGAAAACGTGGTGTGCACTGTGCTCATCGCTGCAAGGTACCATCGGTGACTTGGAACCATCACCGTTCCTGCTCCGTCTGCCAGGGGGTGGTTTGAAAATGGTTCAAGTAGAAAAAGGTGGATCACCAGGTTGTTTCTGCACACTGTAAACAGCAGATGACACACCACCTGGCACATTCACAAGGTAGATGTTGCAATTGGTGGTGCGCAGCTTTCTGCAGGCAAGAGGGAAGGAAGCAAACGTCTGCCTAGAAGCAATTCACGCTTCCATGTGTAACGCTTCTTCCAAGGGATGGGGAAGAATGAATATTTCAACAAACGAAACATACTTGAGTCTTGGCAAGAGGGAAGTGATAAGTAAACTAAAAGCTTTCTAGGAATAGAGTGCAAAATCATTTATTGCTGCTTTTCATGTCTGTCTTCCAGAGGAAGCCCAGGCATGAGGCATAAGCAGCCATCCTCATGGCTCAGGGAAAGCCTTTATCCTCGAATGGCCTTTGCTGTCCCTCACTAGGGCTACAGCTGCAGGGGAAGATAAGAGCCCCAGACTTGGCTGGGCCCTTCCATAGATTCACTGCTCCATGCATTCAAAGTCTTGAGCTTCCAAGGGCAAGACCTGTCACAGTATCAAATTAAAAGTCTTGGTGGTTTTGAGCTATAATGTTGAGTCATTTGCTCTGTTAAATGGTCTTAACTGGGGCAGAGAATTTACCAACAGCTGATTCCCATCAGTTCAGTTGGGCTTTCAAAGGAAGCTCAGGCCTTCAAAGACTTGCAGGGTTTTAATTCAGTTGCCTATTGTGCTGCTTCTCACTTCAGGTACAGCTTCTTCATTCCGGAGACACAACAGTCTTTCCCATCATTTTCCTAATCAGTCTTAACCTACAATGAGCATCTTAGAGGGACAAAAGTTTTCTGAATCTGTGCTTCTCTGAGCAAAATGATGACTATAATTGCATTTTCCTACCCTTCCTCTGCTGGACAAGCAGTTCTTTGCAGAGACACAGCTTCACTCTGTGTGTGCAACTATGGCTTTTAGCAGCACTATCTCTCATGCTGGAATAAATCTTTGAGTGCTTTAGTGATACATAAAAACATTTTAATTTGCTCACAATGTGAATGATGGATGCTATATATCAAATCAATCATATTCACTAATACAAAACAAACCTGACAACCGCAGCATTACTTGGCCAAGTACTGCACTTCTTAACATGCCATAGTTACCTTACAAATATCATTATTCTGACCGTGGAGCCATGTCTCTGCAAAATAAGCAACTGGCTGCTGCATCTCTCTAGTTTGGCAGCTTGATGATAACACTTTAACGCAGAGAAGCATGTTAACTGAATCCTTGTAGGAATCTGCTCCCAGTAAAAAGACTGTTTCAGGCAGGCAGTTTTTTAACTCAAAGTTACTGAACACACAGCCAGTGAATAACTGCCCTCTAGACATGGAGGACAAATTGTTAGGAAAGATGGCTTAGGCTGTGCAAAGCTTTTTGTTTGCCTTTTTTGCCTTAGCTTTTGTTTCAAATGACTTTGCCCCACACTGAACCCAAGATGCGGTTCTGTGATGTAGCTTGCTCAACCTTTGACACAATTGATTTTGCTGTTAATCATTTGTCTATGACCAAAAAAGAAAAACCACTTACAGAAAAGACCTCTCCATACACAGGACCTTTGCTGGCTGGGAAACGCAGTACACATCCAATATTTCAACAGCAGCAAAAGAGAAGCTAAGATTACAAGCACAGAGCACCCTCTAGATTTAACTGCAAACCATGACAGTGATCCCCGTATAGGAACATCTTAAGGCAACCTCCTCCTGTTTCCTGCTAGTCTTTGTTTTGCTGCCTCTCACCATGAACATCTTGGTGGTGAACATGCCTGGTTCTGAATTAGCAGAAAGAAATTAGGTTAAAAGAGGAGCAGGGACCCAAGAGACAGCATTTCCTACAGGTTAACGTAATTTTCAGAAAGACTTGAAAAGCAAAATCAGATTTACCACATAATTTATAATCTGGTTTAATTTGAGGTAGGTCTAACACATAAAACAGATGGCAACAGCCACAGCTCATTTTCTGCTTCCTTGTAGTTTCGGGCAGAGTGGGTCCATGGATCAGCAGGAATGTTGCCTTGTAACACCGCGTGTGTCCTCTTTCCCTGGTCCTGCTCCTTCTCCATCGCTGACAGTAACAGTCGTGGCTGTCTGCTGAGCTGTTTTTAAGTTCCAAAGCACTTAGTGCTAACAACCCTGTAAGCCACTGGGTGTGGGTTTCATCACAGTTGAAAATGAAGCCTCAGTAGTGTCCACCATGAACACTGAGCTTTCAAGTGTAACACAGCCTTTGCAGAGTTCATAACACCAATGTAAGCTTGTGACCCCTTGCTCCCTGTAAATAAAACCTATACAGTTTCATCAGACATGGTTTTTGTTTTAAATGGTAGTTTTCTGTCCAAAGAACTGTGAAACACATCAGAGATGAAAGGCCCTCCCTGGGAAAGGTTAGATTGAAGCCAACAAACACCCATTCATGGTATTGTTAGAGCACTTATCAAACCCAGTTGCTTTTCCTTTATCTTTTCATTCCCTGCTTTATAACTCACAATTCATTTCCTTCTGCAGAAGAACACAGCTGGCTCATTCATAGGTAAGAGGAGGTTTGCCCATTGATTTTAATGGTGAAAAACTTAAAGTGGCAAATACAAAGGAAAATTTACAAGTAAAAAACCCTAAAGAATGTTTTCAGATGTTCACTACAACCGACTCTGTTGCATCACCACTTTTGTTACCAATAGTTATTTTCTGGCGGTGAGGCTGGCCTCTCAAAGGTCCTGGACATAAAAATCTCACCTTGTTGAGCTTAAGCCTCCTTTCCTGGCCCTTGATTCACTAAAAATAACACCTTACAGTGACTCAGTTCAAATTGGGCACATGTTCACCTACTCTGAAAGCTCTGATTCTAAGGTCCTCTGAAGATGATAAGACAGGGGCTGCAGTAATAAGCAGACAAAGAAACAAAAACCTACCATGCCGCATCCCTTTTCTCCATTAGACCTCAAGATAACACTGGCACATATTATTTTCAAACAAGAAATAGCATTTTTTTTTAAAGAAAAACTGAGACATTTGTAATCTCAATGTGTAAATAGCACAAAATCTACAATGCAACATCTCACAGCGTGTAACTTCTGCTTATTTCTAATACATCTGGCTCCTGACACCGAGAGGTTTTCTTAGACCTCTAATAAGTATCTGTTAAAGACAAAGATGCCACAAAAGATCTTCACGCAGCCAGTACCCAGCAATAATTCTTCATAATCCTTTATTTTCACAAACGTCTGAGGCTGAATGGGCATTGATTTGCTGCCCATTAACCTGGCTTCCTTTTAATCTATTGTGATTTCCTTTCTTTGCTGGTGAACAGTACTTATAGAAGTGGTGCTGGGGGAGCTGTGAAATGGGGTTGAAAAGCCAGCAAATAACATCAGATCTTAAAAGACCTTTCCAAAAAAACATGTACATTCTGTATCTTAAAGCCCCTTGAATGGGAAGCATCTGAAGCTATTCTTCTCATTGAGATTTTTCAGGTGCAGATAAAACATTTTAGGGGTGATAAATGAGCCACAGGGCAAACACGTCCATTGAGATAAGACCATTTAAAGCTCTAAAAATGAATAGCTGGAGAGTCGTTTCACTAATAGCCCTGATATTTCCTGCCTCCAGTAGGATAATTTCAGAAAGAGACAGGCAATGGTACAGGTACTCAGGAAATCATATCAGGATATCTCCCCATATTCCTCACTGTCATCCTGAAATGCATAAATCAGTTTCCCCACACTTTCAGACAGCAAGTAATGCCAAAAAAGTGGTTTAATACACAATTCCATTAAATACACTTTTTCTTTCCCCGCGCCAGGTCTCTGATTTACCTTAGGAACTAAAGTGAAAAGAGACAAACAAATGAAGGCTTTTAATGGGGTTGATCCTAAAAAGCAAATTGGTATGAGAAAACCAACTTGTGGAAGACCTCATCACAAGATACCTGACAGAAGTACCCACGCAAATCATGACTTCTGCAGTAGTAACATCAGACAACAACCAGGAGCAGGGGTTAGACCCACTGATTTCATATATAGGAGCAGAACCAGAAGCAGGAATAGTGCATGCAGCAGTAAGGACAGTGATAGTGATTGTAGTAGTAGTAGTAGTAGTAGTAGTAGTAGTTGAGATACTTCTGCAGATGATCCAGTCTCATGCATTCACCCAAACCCTCTGTTTTCCAGTTGCCATGTGGACTTTCACTTTGATCATTCACCACTTTCCATGTTGGCTCAGAGAGACAATTGTAGACTAGGGATTCAACCCTCTGCAGAAAACTGCCAACAGATACCTGCCTCCATTTCCTGGAAATGATATCCTTCTGACTGAGAACAGTATTTGCCAGAAAACTAATAAATATGAACCTGACAGGACAAGAGTTTGTTAGAAGGCAAGGTAAGAAAAAAGGAAACGGTGCATGGATATATATATCACAACCTAGAAAAAGAAAGAGGTTAGCTTATCTGTCGCAGCAACTGTCACTGTGTAGTGATTAAAGCACATAAAACATTGCCTTTCATCCTGCATAAGCCTGTTAAAATTGCAAGTTCCCCGTCTATACAATCAATTGCTTTCCCTGAAGTCACTGACATGGAAAAGAGAGATCATCTGAGTCCTCACTTCTGTAAAACCTGACTTCTGTAAAACCTCAGTTTGTACTTTGATTCTGCAAACTGTTTGCTAAATAAATCCTCATTACTGCAGGAGATCGTGGCTTTAATTAGCATTAGTTAGATCAGGACCAGTTTTTGAACTAGTCATGTTTGAGTTGCATGTTGTCATATACAATCTGGAAACTCCTAGTGCATTTAAATCACAGTAATGTCAATGTAATATAGTACCTTGAGAGAGCACAGCCAGAATCAGGGCTTTTTGTCCCCTTATGAAAAGTGCCAAACACAACCAGGTCCCTCCCACTTTGATGTTCCTCACCACCACCAGACCAAATATTGAACGTGTTCCTTGTGAAACAGACTCTGCACAGCAAATGTGCAACATGAGCCATTTTTGCTGATTTTTCAACATAAACTAATTTCACTTGGGGGGTACCAGACGAATATCAACATAATCAGATTTGGCCTACGTTATAAAAAAGCATTTTAGTTTAAAACCATGCCTTATTTCACTTTAAGCTGCTGTTTTCTAGCTTGCTGAAAACCAAAGAGATCTTGTTCCTCCTTCCAAGGACACCTGAATACTGTTAAGCTATGTACAAAGTCAAAATGACATTAACCGTTAGCATGTTTTCACCACAACAGAATGACCTTAATTCTTAGATGAGATTCAAGTATTTCAACAATGTTCACTGACCATGTTTCAGCATGACCTCCTGGATGGTGGTGGATGAGAAACAGAGAGCAAAAAGATATACAATAAAACATACGTGCACACATCACCCCTCTATCTCTTTCTGTATATAAACACACTCTTCTTATCCTCAAACTTCAACATGATCTCTTACATATTTCTATTACTCACTTCCCAAAGAATGGTGCTATTCCTTATATTGACTTAAGAGATCTAGTTCTCAGTACCTCCAAATATCAAGCAACATTGTTTTGCATCGTTTCACACCAGCACAACACTTCAGCCTATCCTATGCATTACCCTAACCACTAAAGAGGTTCCACTAAAGTAGATGGTGGTATCATTAAATGTTTTACTGGATCAAGGCTTTGCTTTCAGTTCTGTGCATGTTACTGGGAAGTTGTGGGTTTTTTACTTCCAAAACTGTCATATTTAAATGCACATTTTTAATGTTATATCTTAATTGAAGAGGAAAATGTGAGCACAACTGATTACAGCTTCTTATGCCACAAAGGTACGCCTGCTTTGGTAGCATTGCACAGTGTGTTCTGTCCCAGGAACGTGTGATTTTACAGGAGGTGACTAAAATATCTACTGGCTTGGGATGCCTAAAAACACCATAAAAAGGGCTAAAACCAGGGAGGCAGCACTCAAAACCAGCAAGTATCTGCAAGATAAGCAATACTTAAGTGTTTTAAGATTAGGTATTCCTCAAATCAAGGCACTTTTCTTCTTTCTCAGGTATTTCCACTGTCAACAACGAACACCAACACTGCACTGTAAGAACAGCACGATTACCACAGAAGAGCAAAAGCTATGAAACAGACTTGCTGAACTGACACCTTTTTGAAATGTTTTTATTCATAACGTTATTACATGGTGTGTTACAGAAATTAATGGAAAACTGCTAAAAATTGGTTGGATTTTGTTGCTGTCGTCGTTGCTGAATGCGTTATACATAACGTTAAAAAGAACGTGTCCGCCGATGTTAACAACTGGTTGTTAGCTGAGGTAAAGTTAAAATAGGTTTAGAAATGTACTGCAACAGTCGTTTTCTCTTTCTCATCTTTATTAAAAAAATACGTGTCAGAATGCAGAAATAAAAAGGAATGAAAACCACGGAGTAAACATTTTTGCAAAGAAGGTGCCCAGTACGTTATTAGATGAAAGGTTTCATCAGACACTTGGATGACTACGATCTATCAAAGTATCTTTTCATGACAGGGAAAGATCAAGAAGCTACAGGGGGATGAGAACAGGATGGCTGATGGGATTCCCTGGTTTTTAAATTTAAAGTGACGAATTTAGTGCTAGTGAAGGATGAGGGATTAAACAATTGCAAAGCTGGATATTTCAGTTATCTACAACACTGGTATAGTGCAGAGGCTTTCCAGTCCTCTCAACTCAGCATCTTCACCATGACAAGGAGGATCTAATTGTACAATGAGACAATTTTGAATCGGTTTTTATTGAAGACCATTTGTAAAGGTAAGACAAAGGTCCACGGTGATGGTCCAGCCGTCTCTTACGAGACACTAAAATTCCAGCCTCATTCCCTCGGCACCTATTCGTGATTTGCGTCCTACAAATATGATGGCGATGGATCCTCTGAGACATAAATCTCTTCTTTTTCTTTCAACGTTTTTCCCCACAACTGCGAATGCACTGATGATACTAAACCCCAAATGTCTTATGATGAACTAAACTTGTCCTTGCGGTTCCATATTTAGGACAAAACCCAAAAGAGCCACTGAGGAAGGAAGTAGCACCACTGTGCAAACTAGGAAAATATTCTTAAAGAAATGTCCTTCAGAAATGCTTTTACCTCTGCTTTTAATCCTGAAACACTCAATCCATCAAGTTTCAATTTATCTTCTCTGGTTAGAAAACATGATCTTTCTTCAGAATGGGAAAATAGGAATTGCTACAAAGCTGTTTGCACATGACTAAGGAATAAGCATCAAATGACCGTGAATGGGGACTAAAAGTTCTCTTCTCTGCAGGTTTGTTAGGTCTGGTCACAGCTAATTTTGCATTCACATTCATCCTGTAATGCACGTTTCTCTAATTTCTGTAATTCAAAAGAAAAGACTGGAATCATGTTGGGAGATTTGGTTGTGTCAGCAATCGCCACCCTGGTTATTCTGTCTTCTAAACCATTTTTAGCTTATAACAGAGAGGAAAGAAAGCAAAATATTTGTAACTCCAGGCCTATTTTGATCATGACAAAAAAGTAAACCCTAATGCGTCAATTTAAAACCAAAATCTGCACAATAACCCTAAAAACTGATTCATCATTTGATTTCTTTAACTTTTTTCTATTTTTTCTTTTTTTTCTTTTTTTTTTCTTCTTTTTTATTTTTTCCTTTATCTTTTTTTCATTTTAGTGTTAAACCACTAAATTCAATATACTGTAACTGCATAGGAACATCAGGAAAACACATTTGACCTGTATAACAATTCTCTGTAGGGCAAAAATATATAGCTTCTTTATGAAAATCATGTGCTAAACATATGAACCCAAACACTGCACTTTTGCTTCATAAATGTAAAAAAAGGAACTTTTAAATTCTTTTGTTCTGTGTGTAAACAGTTGGATGACTTCTATGCAGAGGTTCAAAGGAATGTCAATGAAATGTGGTTTCTTGGAAGAGGAATATGTCCATGTGATAACTCTAGATCATAAAATCATGTGTTCCCATTAATTTCACTAGTCGCTGACAAGCTGACTGCTTTTGGCAACTGCACTTGAGCTTCAGCCCATTATTGTAAGCATGTGAAAAAACGTATGTGATGTGAGAACCACAGACTGGGTTTGCCACACCTCCCAAGCACTGCAACTTGCTACCTTCTCTACTGTGTAATGGCATTAGTAAAAGAATTTCCATAACATTTATATTTACAAAAAGACTGGCAATTTTCATTCAAACTCCTTAAAGCCATTTCCCCTTAAACATTTAAAGAGTTTAACAGTAAGGTTTTTCTTTTTTTTCTCAAGTTATAAAATAAAAATCCCATTTGATTTTTCTGATGTACAAAAAGTGATAAAGATGAACAATTTGATCACAGAATCAGTTTGTTATTCCAAAATCCATGCCATCCTCGTCCCATTTGTAAAGTCCACTTCATCCAAATCCCGATACCAGAATCATACCAGTATTATTTGGCAAATGATTTTTGTTTTTCATCAAAAATGGCACACAGAGAAGAAAACACTTGTCTGCATAGCATTACAGCAGCAAGATACTGAAGAAATAAAAATATTCCTTTTCTGCACTTTGTTTAGAGTTTCCTAGGAAATACTGACTCTTTCGTCTTTCCTTAGTGGGACTCCATGTCCATTCTCTACCCACAACATGAGTACTCCAACGGAAAGCAGCATTTCGTCCTCATGATGCGCTAGAATAGAACTTCAAGGTCCATTTGGCAACGTTTTCAGTCAGGATGGATGACCAACCGAGTTTGATGCTGTGGTTTCAAGTTAGGAAGCCTTTCCGCAGGAGGTGTTTTGCTGTTAGATCTGTCACTCATACAAAACTACAGAATAAGAAAGACAAAAGAAAAAATGACAGTGCCAGTATTCTGTTGTTGTTGTTTAAATATGTCTACACAGGGGAAAACTAAAAAAGCCAGGATCAGCCTGATGTAAATGACGATGAAAAACATGTCACCATGACATAAAAAGTGCCGACGTGTGCCCAAAAGGCTGTTGAATGATAATGCCACTGCTACATACAGACTCTGCTTTTTGCTCAAAAGAATGTCTCATACTTAATAAATTCCAGATGTTCATTATTTATATGTGGCATACAGACGACAACAAATGTTTAAAAGAAGACTGAGGAGTAAGATTTCCTAGTCTGGACGCCCACAACTTGTGGGGACAGGGACTCGTGGTATGAGAAGCAGGGAGAGTTTTACTTTGTGCTGCCATAGGAATCTGCCATTGGTTGCCAAAAAGAACCATCAGGAACACTCGTAGAGCCAGTCCGGGAGGGCAATCATCTCTCCTTGTCAGTCAGAATCAATCAGAAAGCATGAAAGCCAAAGGCCTGCCAGGTTGTTGGGTTTCGTTTGAGTCTTGGAGCACCACAAGCCTGTAACAATGCTATTTCTTAGGTCTGTTAATCTGGGCGTAGAGAGGTTCTGCTTCCTGGGGATAACAAAAGTAAAATCAGCAGAGATGTCTCCGGACACTTTTTAGCACATTTTCAAACATCTGCTTGAGGACAGCAATACCTTATGAGTCAAAACCCAAAGGAAGTGTTTGCTTTCTGTGCTGCCTTGAGTGATCACAGCACCCCGGCTGAATTGGGAAAATGTGACATTATTGCAGGAAATGAATGCTTACTATCAATTTTCTCTTTCAGTTTTAGCCATGCACCGATCCTCAGGAGGTATTGCTGTGCACAGACATATGAAGAAATGAAATGATATTTATATGACTAGATGTTTGGAAGTTTACAGGCCAGAAATGTAGCTAGAGTAAATGCTGTTACTCATACCAGGCTGAGACCAAGCTCCCCAGCAGCACAATAGCAGAACATAGCTGTGGGTTTTCCACAACTCATGGAGAAAAAGGCTTGCAAACAGAAACCACCACTGAAAGCTGAGCTAATGAAGCTGTGATGGGATTTAAAACAACAGTATGAGTTGCCTATGAAGAATGAGGAAAGCAAGCTCTGTGCAGTTTGATTAGGAGTCTGTAAAACCATTAGTACAATCATTAAAGCTGGGAGGAAAGCATGTCAAATTTGCTAACGGATACTTTCTGGGGAATTTCCTGGATGAGGCGGGGGGAGAGGAAATCTGCCATGTTCTTCAGTCTTGCTTCCTAGCTGACGCCCTGGGCTTTCTTAATACCGTGTTCAACTCGGCTGCAGTGGGAAGCAAACCATCCACGGACCCTGGAATCCATTCTACTTTATTTCCAGAAACTAATTTATTAAACTAAGAATGACATCTAAAAAAGGAACAAGACAGGCAGGAAGGCTAATCAATGCCATACTGCATTAATTCTCCACAGCTTGATAAATATTCAAATACCACGCCACAACGTTGAATTTAACCGAGTTAGAATCAACTCATGTTACAGCAGTGTCAGCAGAAGTTGATTTTAAGCAATAAAAAGCCTCCAAAGGCTGGCAAGTCACTGGGCACTCTGGAACATGGGAAGGTCTGGCAGGGGATAGCACAGGATTTTAATCACTGCTTATGAAAATGATGCTTTTCTTGTTAGAGAAAACCAGCCCAAAAGTGGACCTGTAGGGCTATACTTAATCTGTGGCTAGGGTGCCTGGCTAGTGCTTCAGGCTGTGCCCCATCTCACCTCACTGTGTGCTCTATTGAATGAGGAGCAACACAACAAAGCCAAAGTATGACCTGTTTCCTCCATGCCAAGAGAAGTTGTCTTTTATACCTAGAAATGACTATGTCTGTGGAGCTTGCAGAGGCTCTGCTCCCTCATCTCCTACTTCACATGAAGCCCTGAGTACACTACAAGCATTATAAGAGGATGAGAGAAATCCTTTGGAATGATTAAATAAAGGCTGCTGAAATCATCCCCAGCAAGAAGCAAATATATTTTGTGACCTTGAAAAACCGAAGGTAATCAGAAGAGATGACTGAGAGTAAATAACTGCATTTCACATACTGTGTGTTAAGCCTACCTATGCCAATTTTCATGTACCGCAGACATGAAGCTGGCAGAATGATCTATCACAGCTAGTTCAGAGAAAATCTGTACTAATTAATGTGAGAACCTGACACACACCAGCCCATTCTTCAGGCATTTGCTGAACCTAAGGTGATTGCAAAGGGAAGCGAAAATGAAGGAGGAGAAGAAAAGGGGAGGGAGAACATCCCTTTGGAACAAAAGATGTCAGTTTTTCAAATGCCTTCAGGGAAAAAGAGCTTTTCAAAATGTCAAGCACGCTTGTTAGAGCTGTCCTCAAGTATCTTCAAGATATGCAGATGCACGTAAGTAACAGGTGTCCTATGGTGTCACAGAACTTGACACCCTTGGAAGAGGAGGAGTTCATCATTGGTCATCAGCACTTTCAACATCACACAAGGCAGCCTTTAGAATAAGGTATTTCTTTTATTCATACCCAATGCTTATTGAACATACACTTCATGGGGCAAAGGCCTGCATTTCTCACTGATTTCAATCATTTTTCTTCCAGTAGACCAGAACATTTTGAATGAGAAGTGCGCTCTTACAGCTTCCTTTTAGCTGATTTCCTCCTTCAGATGCCTAAACAAGAAATTAATTGCAGTAATTGCGCGCAATCTTCTCAGCCAAAGATTATGTCAATGACCGAGATTTGTTTTCTAATATTAGTTTGAGGTAATTCAAGCAGTGCATCTTGCCTGTAGCCCAACACTGCAAATGGTATCTGTAAAGTATTGATAATGATACTCAAGGGAGCAAGAGAGAGCAGAAAGGGGCAGAAGAGAGGCAAAAAAAGTCCAGTGTGTTGACTTCATGAATAGCTTCTCTTACAATGCCAGGCAGGGGGGATTTCACAAGTGTCATTTTGGAGGCTCATGGAAGCAGAAATAAACCCCCTTTATTTACATACTCCACACAGAAGTCACAGGTCATGTCACTAAAAGGCAAGCGAGCCCAACTCTTCTCACAGCATTGGAATCATCTCACCTATGTCTTCTGCTTTCTATCGCTGTGTTAGGGACACATCCAGAGAGAAAGAAATGAAAGAATGGATCAGAAAGAAAGAGAGGAAGAAATAAAATAGCATACAAATCTTCCAATTCACATAAACACCTTGAATCTTAAAGTGTTTTCCTTTCTATACCATTGGCCTAGAAGCACTTCTGATATGGTTTCATCAACCCACAGCAAGAAACCAAGGTGGCAACTGACAGTACCATTTTTTTGCTGCTAAATCCTACTTGAAGGTTGCTATCAGCTTTGGGGATATGCAGTTTCTGGCAGATGTATGAGAAGTAAATGTTTTCCTTTATGTTTGGAAACTGCCATCGAAGTAGTGTGTAGCTATATTCTCACATACTAATAGGGCTTTTTATGTTGAACAGTAGCCTTTAAATAACAACATTTTGCAGGAAGAGGATATGAATCCACAGATTAGGCATCTGACTGAAGTGACAGGCTGCAGTAAGGAACAAGAAATGTCCAAATATACATGCTTTAAGTTAGACATCTAAATATTCACAAAGCTACAAAGATGTTTTGTAAATGTTGAGTTACGAAGACTCTCAGAATTCATTGCGAAAATTGCCAAGGAGGAAATTTTCCCTGTGTATGCTACATTTACACATTCCAGAAATACTTCATGCCTAAAATCAGTTTATTCTTTCAATTTTAAGGAGCATTCTGCACAATAAACAAGACTGTGGCAAACAGTAAGTATTTCTGGTACAGTACACTACTGCATGAGGTAACAAGGTCGCTAATGGTTTTGAATACCATCATGTAAATACTTGAAGTAAATTTGCATCCTATTTAAAGACATTAACAGCTGCTCCTCAGCAGAACTAATCAGTGGAGAACATCTCCTGAACGATTCAGCATCTACTTGGGCTTGTGTAGGGGAGCTCCCTCACAACATGTAACACAGGACTTGGTTAGGAAGAAATTACTTTTCCACTGGCAGTCCTTTCATCATTGTGAGGCACCCTGCTATGTGCAAAGCTTCAGGCAAGATGTACTCAATTGTAGAGGTGAGGCCCGCATAGATTTCTTTGCCCTTTACAATAGATTCTCAGCACCAGTTTTACTCCTGCCTGACTGATCAGAAAGGGCAGGCTCAAATGATACAGTTTCATGAAATAAGTGTGCTGGAGTGCCGGCCAAAATGAGAATCTTGTGCTGGGGATGCAGGTGAAAGGAGTAGGAGTGCAACGCGTGTTCTCCATTTATTGCATGCTGACTCAGTAATACAGGAGATAGCAGATTTGGCAAGCAGGATTAATTGAATATCTTTGGTGATAAGACAGGTAATTCCTGTTGGCCCATTAACAGACAGTGGTTTATCTTTGGTAACTTTCATTACAGTTACCCTCTATTAGCAGCCTAAATATAGCAACCTTCTAGTTCAGGATTATGACTGGAAAGTGCCTCTATTCCTACTATAACCTACCTAGGAATATTTCCTTGTCTCAATATGGAGCTTCATTATAACATTTTAAAAGTCTCTGTCATTTTAGTATCCAGACAGATGATCTGTATGCATAAGATGATAAAGCAATGAGAACTACTCAGAAAGATGAACCTTGCTGCATCTTGATCTCAGTATAATAATGTGCTTCAGCCACACAATTATACTTTTCATCTACGTATCTGTCAATTCTCCTTCCTAACTTTTAACCCCAGTGGCCAATTTGAAGCAAACTGTTCAGAAGCCTCAAAGATACTAAACTATTGCAGTGCCTTTTTTAAATCAGTTGTGCAGAAGACAGGGAACTTTTAAATGACTTTGCTATACAGCAAGGTAGGAAAGCTCGTCCCCTGATTGAATTGCGGGATTGCCAATCAGCAAGTACACAGCTCGAGGCAAGCTGCACAGTAAGTTGTTTCTTGTTTAGGGGAAGAAGTTGCAGAAATGGCAGGGTACCTGGCTACTTCAGGTGGGCTTGAAGGCACTGGAAGAGTTCAGAAACCCGTGTATGAGCTGGTCACATTAAAACTGATAGCTTGAAGGGGATTGTAGCAGTGGAGATGAAGGCAAATCTGCGGGATGCCTTTGTTCGCAGAGCAGCCCGAATTTCTCTGATCTTATCCCTTCAGATACCCTGGGAAACACGATGATGAACAAACAAGCAGGAGGCCTGAAATGACAGTTTTAGGATTTCTCTGGAATGAAGCAGTATTTCCCAATCTATGATCCCTTTCCAAACACACAATGCTACTACTTTTCTCTAGATTCACAGCCCTGTGTGGTACTTTGTCCTTGGTTTGAGAAAGACACTCTTGAGAATAGGTCACCTATAATCATTATGAGTTTCCCTTTGGACTCTTTTCAGTTCCTATTGAGCCAGATGAATGATAGTAACAGATCCTACAAACATAGCCTTCGATATTTTGAGCCTATTCAGAGTCCTAGTGCAACAAAAAAGGAGCAGAAGGAAAAGGAGGATGCAGAATCAGCTTAATGTGCCCTCCTGAGGCTTACAAAGCCTCCAGATAAAGCCAATGCTTTGTCCATAAGTCACTATTTCTTTTGCAGCTTTCTAGTAACTGTTACAGTAGTCCATCCTGGAGCTGACTTAGATTATTAGGAACATTTATCACTAAGAATGGCACTTGCTCAAAGATGGATGATGGCAGCGGGCCACCAAAGTACCACCAAAAGCTGATAGACAAATATTCTAATGAACTGTTGCTCTCCTGACAGTGCTGACTGCATCATGAAGGGTGTGACATACTTTGAGGGCTTATAATTGTCTGCACACATTTCACAGAGCAACTAAACAACTTTTTCAGGCAGATATGCTCTAGTCACAAATGTTTTGAAGGCTTCCTGAGAATCTCTCATGAACGAGTGCCAGTGCAAGTTTTGAACTGGGCAGCTAATCAATAAAGCTGCATTTGTTCCAGCACTAAAAATGACTTTTATAGCAATAATCGTGGTTTCAGATATACTCTTACTCTCAGATTTTTCACCCTGTAGCTAATTTGCCTTCAAGAACCAGCTTGTGTGGTCCATATGGAGTTAAACCACATTCATGATATCTGATCCCAGCATTCAGGATGAATATATTCTTTCTACAGTCAGGATGCTTTGTTAGGAGATGCTGGCCAACATAACCACAGATAATCAGATGAGCCTGGCATCAGAGAGTCAAAGTTTGCTCCACATCTTCTTTTTTCTCATTGTGCTTGAAGGCTTCTATTGCCTTTGCTAAGCATTCAACTGTATAGCCTCAGGGCTTCCTAGTGCCACGGTGTGCCAGACCCATTGCTGAGGCTGAAATACCCCCAAGAACAAAAATATCCACACCAGCATGGTCTGCACCTAGCACCCTGTAATTCAGGCTGATTGACTGCCCTGATGCAAAGAGGATGAGCAGATTAAAACTCCCCTGCTCAAACTTCTTGCTTTAATCTGAAATGTCAATAATAAGAAACCTTTAACACATTTTGTAGGATCATAGCTAAATACTGTTCTTCCCTCTCCCTTCTTTCACCACAGTTATCCCACACACAGTCTAAAGACAGCAGTAGGGATTAAATGTAAGTCAGCTGAAGATGGCAGTCTTATTATTCAGTGTTCTCCTTGCCTCTTCTGGAAAATCACTATTCATCCTCAACGCCGCTCATAAACAAAGGGAAAACAACTGAATACAAATCTTGTTATAAGCAGCTCCGCAAAGAGTTGACTTTATTTCACCTATGAAAGCTAGAGCTATATGCTTATCTCCAATCACAAAGGGACAAAACCTAACATGTCCATAAAATGTCATATTTACCTACTACGAACCTACAGCTATTGGTAGGAGAGTGACTTATAAGAACAGCTATAAGATTTTGCGACCTTGAGTTGCAAACTGCAAAAGGAAGAAAGGAGAAATGGAGGAAGTAACTGAGAGATGCTGAATTATTCCTAAATGAAAATGTGTAGCATTCAAAAGAAATCACGACACCTTGACAAATCAGGGTACAAAATACCAGCAGGGTGAGCATTCTGCATACATCAAGAGAAGTAAAGACACTGTATGGGTGTAGCTGATTTCACAGAGATGCTGGGACCAGATACAGTTGAAAGTTTTGAACACAACACTATGTCATGCTCCTGAGAGGTCCATTCATCTGAGCTGTGTACTGCGCTGTTCTTGGTGTGAAGAACCATGTTCTAAAGAGCAAAGTAATCTCCCATCTACCACACAAAAGTGACTTTTATGAAGACTGTGATTCTTTTGTAGTGCATGTTTCTCCCCATTAAGTTTCTCTCTGAATGTGGAGCTCAATACACAACACAGTAGTAAGCCCTGAATTGATGATTTGCCATGGAGATTAGACTTTCTGTTGCTCTGACGTTAGCAGGCTTCAGAATGAGATGGGCTGATTTTAGCAAGTGGATTTCCTACAAACTGCTGCTGAATGGCACTGCACAGAAGCACAATGATATTAGTGCAGCTTCCCTGGATAGAGGCTTTCTTTTTGTTCAGCTTCCTGTCCTGCCCACAGCTTTTTAGGAATTACTACAATACGATAATCAGTAACATTATTTAACAATTCCCAGAATATATCTCTGGGAATTATACATATGTAATGCAAGACTCTATTGAGGATTAACAAAATATATAGAAGAAACATATGGAATTGCTGGTAATACTCTGTTCTTGTGGCTCCCAGAGACCCTGAATTCAATGACTGCATTTTACTAAGCATTATATAAAAGCAGAACAAAAGGAGTCCCTCACTAGACTGCCTTGCATGGTAATATGCATTAACAGACTTAAACTACTGTTTCAAGTTATATCCAGAACTCCTGGTAGATAAATGTGTGTGATGCCAGTTTATAAATGATGCTAACTGTCTTAGTGACAGTCAGAAAATTAGAAAGAGTTTTAAACATTATTCTCCCCAGAATGAATTTCAGAATTACACTGACTATGATAAACCATCATAAACAAATGCATGTGTGTTTCCAGAGGGTTTGACTCAGTTAAAGGTCGAACCCCCTTTCTTGACTGAGGAAAGAACACTCAAAGTGGTCTGAAGTTGGGATAGCAGGCCGAGGTCAGGCAAAGGCAAAGCCAAACTGCTGTGTGGCACCACCCATCTGCAGAAGCGGTTCTTGCTGGAGTACAATAACCAATGGATGCTCTCACTAGAACAGCTCATCCCAGCTCAGCTTTATCCTTACACTATCATTTTTACAGTCAATGAGAGCCTAAAACTCTCTGTGACTCAGTGAGACACAAAGCTTAATGCTACTTTTGCTTCAGCTCCCAAGAGCTAAGCACGACGTTGATGTTACTAAAGAAGAGGGAGATGCCTTCTCACAGCACCACATATTAAAAGATAATCTCATTACTCCCAAATGGATCAAAGCTAAGCTACTGTAAGATTTCTTTAACCATATTCAATGTACAAAGTAAACTGACTCCTAATGAAACTCTTAATTTTGAAGAGAAACCAAATCACTTTGGCTCAGGGTGGATAAATCACTGGTAAACACAGCGCAATTTCAGTACAGAAATCAAAAGGCTTCTACCATTTTTATGGATTTGCTCCAGGAGCTCTGTGCTAAAGCACAGAAGCTGCATCAGATCATGTACTTGGGTAATACAAAACATGAATGGCAGACACGGAGAAGGTAATGAAACATACCCTTCAAACAGTAACACTAGAGACTGTTTGGATGGAATAACAATGCCCGGCACTCATAAAGCTCTGTAGCTTTACTGTCATATATACTGTACTGAAACAAATCACGGAACATTCACTGGCAGCCACACTCTCTAACGTGTTCTGTAACACAGAAGATGCAAAGATCATCTTTCCTGTCTGTCTGGATGACTTATATTTGATCAATAATTTTTAAAACATCAGTATGCCAATGGAAATATGAATGCTCCTCATTTTCAGATGTTTCAATTTGCAGCTGGAGGTAAAACTACACACACCCACTTTAATATTTCTACATGCAGATAACAAATGTGCTGGTTCTACTGATTATCACTTTGATTTAGGATAGAGGTGCTCATGTATCATTACATAAGTTTATTTAATACTTGTTATGTCTATGGGTAAGATGCCTTATTCCATCTAATGTTACATCTGACTAAAGGCTGGAGTGGATTTGATAAAAAAGTGTTCTGCATAATACATTGTTAGTAATGGCTCAGTTTCCTTATTTCCCCTTAATATTCAAACACAAAGTAAAACAAGTTTACATTTCCTTAAAGCATGCAGGCAGCTGAAACACACATATCTGCATAAGCTGCAACACTTAGTGAATGGCAAAAGCCATGCAAACCACTGAGCATGAGGAATACACTGTGGATAATGGAGAAGGAGAACAGAATAAATGGCAAGGCAAAATAAACCATGCACCATGAAAGCAATGGTAGGCACTGGTGGAAGAATAAGTGAGCACCTCATGGTGTAGAGAAAAAAAGGACAGATACCTACCCCAACCTGCGCTATCTAGCTACCGACCTGTGGACTTATAGTATCACCAGCTGGCTCACCAAATGGATCACTGTTGGATGAGGCCTGAGACCCATCAGGCTAGAATACAAGAACATAACACCTTTTTTTCTCAACAATAGAAAGTGAAAAGTCAACAGGAGGTTATTTTCATGCTGTGAGCATAACAAATACATCCTATCTCATGAAAACCAGAAAGTGAGACCTCGCCACTGATACGTTCTCAAAAGCCATAATGGTTTCCTATAGCTGATGCAGGCAGGATGAACCTCACCAGTACCTGCTGGAGCCCATACAGGAGCTGCCACAGGCTTCAGAAGGTACAGGATCAGACAAACCAGAACTGCAAAAGGAACTGAAAGCCAGCGAAACTATGTGAATCAGAAAGAGTCCAAACTTGCATTACTTTGTACTTTAGGGTTCTTTTGTACAGACTCCTTCTTGCCTTTGGCTCATGTGGGCTCTGATCTACTTAAGATACCTTGTGATTTAAAGTCATTGCTTGGATAACATTGCTTGCTTTTGTCCACTGAATCTAAAGGAAAGAATTCACATACTGAGGGCCAGAACACTGAGGAATGCAACCAGGCGAGCAACTGAGATGCAAGAATGTGCAAGACAACATCAAACCATAATCTTTTAACAGGCAAACTCTTGCATCTCTTTCTGCAGCCTCAGTATGTATGTTGTTTTACCTTGGACTTCCTTATCATCAATAAGTGAATGCTGGCATACTAAAAAGGACATTGGATACAAATAAAATATATAAACCTACATATGAATTCTGAGTTTGGCTCCTTGCATCCTTGTATCCCCTTTAATTACCACCCAGCCGTACTGGAGTAGTTCTTTCTGACATTACTAAACAACATTTAAGTAACTGCTGCCTTTCCTAGCTAAAACCAGCTAATCAGTATTTAGGAACCTTGTTGCTACTCACAGCCTCTTGCTCCTCACTTTTGCTTGGGCTTTCAAACCCCTCTTCAAAGAGGTCATCTGCCACAGGATCACTGGTATGAGATGCTGATGATTTCGATGGAGAACTCTGTCTGGGTGCAGGGGTTGGAGCTAAACCAAAATGAAGGTAACAGCAACAGAATATACGTCTGTTAATTTGTTAAGAAAGACTCAGCAGCACAAAGTTTGCTCATGCTTAAGACCCTCAACTTTTATTATCCCTGGAAATTTCTGACAAGGAGCTGTAAGAGGTAAATATGAACCCAGGAGTCATTAGCAATTCCATAAATTTGATTTCATTCAGCAGTTTCCAAATTAAGTTTGGCTGCATCTGCATATGTCTGTAGGAACCAGGGAGACGCCACTACATCACATTAAGAATGCTGGAGTCGCCAGCCCTATGGCTGGTAAGTGAAACAGAAGGTCTCTGTCTGGCCCCTGGTAAATCTGTGCTTCATTAACTCTCTTTTCAGCAATTTGCAAACTCCCCCATCTCCATGCTATGAACACGATAAGCTTATTTTATAGCTCTTCCCCCCATGCCCAATACATCATGCTATTAAAATAAATACCCATCCCTTAATTTCTGCCAAGTATGACTTGCATAGGACCCAAGTGAAACTGCTGATAAGACTGAATGCCATGGGTATTTTGCAACGAGCTTGCATGTCCCTAGCACAGAACGTGTATTACTGTCTTCTTAGAAATTAAATTTCAGAGTGCAGCTACCAGGGCTGTTGATTTCAATGATCTCTGAAATTCCTCTCTGATACGCTGGTTGGAACACATTTAATAAGCTAGACCATGCATGAAGGTTCTCAGTCTATATCTGTGTTGCTATTTGCTATATAAAAAAACAGAAAAGCTTTGAGGAGCAGTATGAGGAGAGGTATGGCTGAAAGGATGTGAATACTCACGTGAATTTGTAGATGGTGTCGTGGAAGTCACAGGAGTCAAATTTAACTGAGAGATGTCAAAGTCATCACAATCATCTGCTTCCTGTGCCATCCCAACTTTGTTAAAGTAACTTGAGAAGGCCTCTGAGGTACAACTGAGGGAAGGCTGATCTGGTTTTCTTGATGGCACTGGTGGAGGCTGAGCCATCTGGAAATCTTTAAACATTTCTTTTCCCATTTTCTGTCTGGGCCTGTCTGTCTGTGGACTCGATCTGTTGGAATCACTTGTGGGTGGAACGGTAGCTATAGGAGCAATGGTACCTTGAAACATGGCTGCTTGTAAAGGCAAAACAGTTTGTGTTGGCATGAAGGCAGTTGGTTGGAACTGACCAGCTACAGATGGCCACGGTTGCTGAGTAGGAGGGAAAATACCGGGTTGGCCCCACGCTATTGGCTGTCCTCCCTGCATCACCTGAGCAACTGGAGGCTGAGCACCCATGGCCAACTGCTGTTGAACAAGTGGTTGCTGTCCCCAGAATGAGGGCAGAACAGCTCCCATGGCAACATAACCTTCAAAGAATAAAGATAGCAGGGGGAAAAGAAGAAAGATGAAAGGCTTTAACACTGCTGCCAAGTGGATGCAGAAAAAAGCTACACAATAAATCAGAAACATGCAGGCCACATTAGAGATCCCAGTGCTTCAGCACACTTGAAAACTGAAAGACATGGTTGAATTCTCATCACTGAACAAATACCTGCATACAGAAACATAGGTTGGTGGATACTGACAAATCATTCCCCTTATTTGAACAAAAATGCTCTTTTCTTCCTCAGTGGGTACCTCCATGGATCAGTTAAGATCTGTGTGCATGGACCTGGTTGGGACTGAACATGATCACAGAATCCTAGAGTGGTTTGGGTTGGAAGGGACCTTAAGAAACATTCAGTTCCAACCCCCTGCCACAGACAGGGACACCTTCCACTAGAGCAGCTTGCTCCAAGCCCTGTCCAACCTGGCCTTGAACACTGTCAGGGATGGGGCAGCCACAGCTTCTCTGGGCACCCTGTGCCAGCGCCTCAGCATCCTCACAGGGAAGAACCTCTTCCTTATATTTAATCTAAATCACCCCTCTGCACTGGCTCATGCTGGGGAGGAGTTCATCATTTCAGAGGTGCCCATATGCTGCTAAAAAAATAGACAGCCAGAGAAAGCAGAGGGAAGGAAGAAGACGCCCAGGATTCCCTCCTCTCTGGAGCTCTGACAGTGTTCCTCCTCCTTTTTGCTTTTATTATTCACTGGGGAGAGTGACCCACCAACACCAGCTAATTCCTGCCAATGGCACAGATACCAAACTGGATCTAAGCTACAGAGAAGAACCTTTAGATATGTCAGCTGACAGCTCAAGGGCCCTCTAATGACAGTGTGACTTTCTTGCAAGAGGAAGTCTGTGCCATCTCTTCTGACAGTTACAGCTCAAACCACTGGGACTCTGAATAGCAAAGAAGTGGCTCAAGCTGCGTATTAAAAAGTCAGAGCCCAGATGAATTTAGATTTAAAAAATCAGATTTTGTTATTACTTGGTTACTTGAGAACATGAAAAACATCTTGAGCTTCTGCTGTACTACACACCTAGTAATAATAAACTGCTTTAGGTGTTCTTGTAGCATGAACCCCTTCTACTTTGGGAGGAAAGTAAGGATTAAGACTAAAATTATGATGGCTTCCTACTAGACTTGAAGCCTTGTCTTAAGGGTTTGACTATGCAGGAATCATATGATCAAATGCATTGTTATTTACACTGACAAAAACCCCCAAACTAAAAGTACTGTAAAAAACCTGCCAACTTGAACCATGTAATACAGTTATGTTCCACTGATACAAGTAGCATGCTTTACAGAGATGCTGTTTCACATTTACCTTCATTATTTACCGCTAATACTTTACAATACGCAACCTCTCTTTTGCTTGTTTTAATTGAGTACTTTTCTGAGTCCTTCTGTAGCTTTTCCTCCTCACCTTATTACTAGGCTGCTTTGTCATGCTAAATGTAAGGGTGGCTGCAAAATCTTAAAGGGAAAAACTCAAAATAAAATATAGAAACTGAATTGTTAAAGACTAAATTAATGAGCAATAAAAAGAACAGTAACTGAGATACATATCTGCTTCAATAGATGGCTCTGATGGATTCTCCAGGTATCCTTTTATCTTGTCGCTACAGTAACCTCATCCAAGCAGCAAAGGTTTCCATCTGACATCATCCCCAAACACTTCACCATCAGTGTAACCTTTCTGAGATGCAGTGGCTAATCTGATGCTGTAATGCAGCCCATCAGAGGAGTGAACCAATTAGGAAGTCACTGTTGAATGATTCAAGACACTCCTCCTCCTCCTTTTCCTAAGTGAAGCTGCTCTTGCAGTGCTCCTTGTAGCCCAGGGAGAGATCAGCAGTCAAAACCACACGCTTTGTGTGTCTGTGCAGAATGCTACACAGCTTTTGAATTTAGAGCACTTTGAGGAACGCAGAAAAGTCCACAGGAAATATCAGGATTTGACTAAGTGGAATACCTTTGAAATGCAATCCCATTCTCCATGTCTTAGTCTCTGTTTAAGGGACACAGCACAGAATGTTCACTGCTACCACAAAAAGAGCAAAGCTAACCTAAATGCTTTGTTCTGTCTTGATACTGTACCTAGAAGGTATGTTATCCAGATGCTGAACTGTGCCTGAACTGCCAGTGACTTCTTCGGCTTTTGCTTTAAAAAATGTAGGAATACTCAAAATAATGCACTCCTTGCTTGTTAAAGACTTGTTTTGCCTTGCCCTGCAGCACTGTCCTCAAAACCCTTCCCCACTTCCACTGTACTAAATTAATGCCCTGAGCACTGAAATGCAAACCAGAGCTGAGAACTGATACCAAATCTGAGTCGAGCCTCTATTTCCAGTAGATTTCCTACCTGAGGGTACGGCAGCGGTGCTGAAAGGTACAGAACCAAACATGTCTGTACTAGCAGGAAGTGACTGGGATGAAGATGGGATAAAGGCATCACCTGGAGTAGCAGGAGTCTGCAAAAAGACAGGAATAAAATACAATGATGGCATATCAGGCATATCAGCTGCAGCTTCTGCAGCACGACTTTGCTGTCACATCATCCATTTTTCTAAAAACACAGGTTTGGAGGGAAGAAAGGGAAAGAAAAAGGAATGGAAAGATGTGGAAGGAACAAAGCAATAGAAATGAGTGTTAGAATTTGCTGGAAACAGGAGAAAGAAAGAAAATGAGAGACTGTACCCGAGGACAAAATAAAACTGAAATTTGCCTGGAAAACCTCTCATGCAAAATGTGGACACTGTTTTTCTCCAGAAGATAGAGACTTGTGATTCTAGGTGTTAGGTGACAACCAGTAGATGAGTGACCAAGACACAAACATAAGAAACAGTAAAGGTAAATGAAGTACCTGCAGGATTGATGGAAAAGTGAATAAATGTTGCTTCCTATTAAACAACAGGACTAGAACTATAGGTCTATATTAAAGGAGAAACCCAACCCAAGCAGGCTAAGGATGAGGAGATAGCACTCTGAACATCTAGTCCCAGACATGCTCCAGAGTACCTTGGATGTGTGAGGCTGCTGACTTCACAGTCACTCAATATATTCAGTATATCCATACTCCCTTACAGCTTAATGTAAGGTTCAGAAACTCAACAGAAAAATGGCTGAGGTTTCATTTTATAATGCAGAAAAGCATGTTGAGAAAATTTCCTTTGCCCTCAAAACACATTCAGCCCTTTCTCCCTTTACTGCTTTATCTTCCTTCCTTTAACAGCAGTTCTGGGATATGGGCTTGGTGAAACCAAAGAGTCATGATATATAAGGCTGTAACTGGATCTTCCTGCAGTGCAGTGGCGAGACAGAATGCAGTGAAGCATGTACCCCTGATAAACACCAGGGAAAGAAATCTGCAGCTCAGGTTATAGCTTATGTGACACCTAGCCCTATATCAGAAAAATAAAAATTGAAGAGGGTTTTTGCACTGACTCCACATTCAATTTCTTCCCCTTTATTTTCTTGCAACATAAAAAGTACTTTGAAATCCTTCCTACTGGAATGGCTGATGACCTGAATTGTAAATGTGCTCCGTAAACATGCTGGAAATAGCATGCAGAAAAATGCACAGTTCAGTTTCCTTGGGTACTCACTGGGGGAGAGGTTACATCAGGAGGAGTGGACATGTCCCCAAAAAGCTCTAGTTGGGTAACAGCCTGCAAAGAGAGAAAAAAGAGAAACAACCCATTTATTTTTTGAGGAGGAGCAGCTGCGAGTTAACTACTTACAATGTGTAAAGTTAACTAGCAATGACTGGGAGGATATATCCCCCTAAAGAGACGGAGGCTTCAAAGGCCAAGTCCCATATGGAGGAAGCACATGGGTTCAAGCGGTGGGATTTTGATATTGCTGATGGACCCAAACAGACAGCAGCTGACCCTGTAAAATGATTCTGTAGGGAATTCTCCACCATCAAAAAAATGAATAAAGCATAAAAAAATAACCGGAATGGGACTGGATGCATTACTGCTCTGCCTGCATCATCAGAGAGCACCAAGCATGATTTATGGCCAGCTCCTTTTCTAAATCCCCATTTCAAAACACGGCAGCAGACTATGGAAGTGATAGAAGGCTACAGAAGGGAAGGGCTTTTAAAGTGCTGCCTGATTTCCCCTGGCCCATGGGACAGGTTTGACCTGGATAAATGGATTTCAAGGAGGATGCACAACTGGGTTATTGTGAGTTTGTAGCTCTACACTTAAGTCATGCTAGAAATGTTTTCTGAGGGCGTCCTTCAGTTTGATCTCAAAATAGGTCACCCATACAGGTCTCACTCAACTGGACCAGAAGAGAAAAAGCACTTTCATAATAAGGAGTACCTTGGGTGGCTGCATAATCAAAGCTCCATCAGGTGCTCTGGAGTAAAATTACTTTCTTCCATCCATCTACCCCTACGAATCAGTTCAGGTGAAGTCCAGGAATGGTAAAGCATGGATCCCTTATAGCTCTGCAGGAAACCTAATCCACATCTACCATCCTTATCAGGGTGGCTATTCTGGAAAGCTGTGATGGGAAAACAAGAACTACTCTTTCTCCACCACCTTTCTTCTGCTTACTACCTTTCTTTCTTCCCTGTATCATACTGCATCATACCCACACACCTAAGAAGCCACAACTGTCGGTGAGAATGAGATTTAATGCAAATCTTGATTCAGTTTGTTGAACTTCCTCCCTAGCTTAGGGACATAAACCTTGCAACCTATCACCTCCATAGGTTTGAAATTCAGTTGAGTCCTGACTTACAAAGGCTCTGGATATAGACCATATGGGCTGCTTGTTCTTTACAACCTACCAAACAAACAAGATCACCAGAAGAATTTTTTCCTGCCCTCAACCTTCTATTAGAAATGATCCTCTAAGAAATAAGACAATCATTCAAAATCTAATAATTGCAAAGATTTACATATTTCTGCAATCCAATCTCTATTCCTATATACAAAAGCAATGCTACAATCGCTTAGACCTGTAATGTGTCTAGCAGCTTGGATGATTCCCAGATTTCTGTCTAATGATGTACCTAAGGATGAATTATTTCAGATTCCCTCACATCATGTCTTGTATTAAATAGATCACACTGCTTTAGTGCTATGGCAATATATTTTCTTCTCATGGGTTTATATATCCCTCTAAGTATCTGCATGGAGATGGAAGAAGGAAGAAAGAAGAAAAACCATTTTTAACTCAGGATACACCAATTATACACCAATTCAAGCATACATTAAAATACTGCTAGAAGTAGCCAAAAAAAGCTCAGAAGTCACTTCTGCAGTGTGTGCAAACATATGGGGCAAGCGTTGTTAAAATGCCCAGGAAAGTCAGAATGAGAGCTGCAGCACTTGCTTGGAAATCACTTCAAGCCTGTAGGCACTACTAACTCAAGAGATGCCAGGTGACACCAAATCACTGAAAGAGCAACTTTCTTCTCATCTCTCCAAATTGCTTGTTGAGCACCACCCCTAAATCTGCCCTTTTCTTGCATCACTGGTGAGCTTTCCACTGTTTTCTTCTCTCTGGCTTGGTAAGAAATAGCTTGTGTCTTTGGCAGGGGAGTTGGAACTGGATGATCTTAAGGTCCTTTCCAACCCTAACTATTCTATGATTCCATGAACAAAGGTTTCCCCAGGGCTTCCACCCCAGGTGAAGAAGCAGGAGAGCAAGCCAGAGGGGATGTGAAAGGGCAGGGCACACATGATTATACAGACTAAGAGGAACTGTCTGTAAAATCATACGTTTGCTGTGGAAAAAATATTAACCATTTCATATAGAAGGCCAGGTTGGACAGGGCTTTGAGCAACCTGGTCTAGTGGAAGGTGTTTCTGCCTGTGGCAACGTGTTGGAACTGGATGAGCTTTAAGGTCCCTTCCAATCCCAAAACATGCCATGATTCTATGATGCTATGATTCTTTGGTACATATTTGAAAGGTGGTAACTCTGATCTCCATGCCTCGATACCCCTGTAAAATGGGAATAATAATACTTGTAATAATACTTTTCTGAGTGTTTCAAGGTGATGGATCTTTGGGAACTCTTCACAGATATAATTCTGCAAAAGTTCTTTAAAGAAACTCTATGGATGGATTTCTAAACAGGCAGCTGGAGAGTGGTAAGAAAGCCATCTTCATTGTTTGTTGTAATAAACATCATTCACAATATTCCCCAAGAAAAAGGAATATATGCACATATATTAACATATTATATATTAACATATAATATATTAACAGAAAAGGAACCTTATGTGCAAGAGGAGCTACAGAACTATGTCAGAGAATGTAAACAGAAATTTAGTGGGAACACAACTTCCCCATTTACTAGAGACAGCTTTAAACAGCAACACTCGCAGGTGGGATTTTAAAGTTCCAAGTGGTTCAGATGTGGATTCTGGATCCAGGTTTTTTGATACAACCCTATTCTCAGCTGAAGAAATGAATGCACCTTCTCTGACATTGACGTAGTTTTATCCACTTGCAGCACATGAGATTCTGGATACCAAATAGTTATCTTTTATTTTTGTGATTTCACTGTCTCTACAGAACTGATTTCACCCATTAGGCCTTTCTAAATTATTCACATCCGATATTAGTGAAGTTAATCCCAAACAGAACATTTTCAAATTGCACGTTTCCTATAGATGATTTAATCTCTATTTCCTTAAAACATTTTAGTGTCACAACCTTACCTGAGTGACTGAAACAAGATTTTCATCAATGTCCAGCAATAAGTTTCCATTCTGCAGCTGTAAAGCATGATTTATGAAATGAAATGAATGATTTATGAAAATGACATGAATTTCTGAGCATGAAAATGATAACCTCCATAATTATTGCCTTCAGTATTGAAATGAAAACCCTTTCCATCTTGCAGCCAGCACAGACATAAAATCACATAGTAAAAACAGTGAGTTTGCTTCTGGGATGTGGAGCAAACATACATGTTATTTGTGCTAAATCTCATCTTCTGGTGTATAACGCAATTTTACCACTTGCATCATAACTATCTATTTTCCCAGAGATTTATTAATTCAGCAATAAGCATACCCTGTGAGCTCTGATCCTGCTTATATTAGTGGAACTTTTCAGTGCCTTGGTGAAAGACAGGACTTAACATCGCAAGGGGGAAAAAAGCTGTAAAAGCAAGTATTTGCAGAAAGCCTCAGCTTTCTCTTAACTAAAGAACTATAACATCAATGCAGACCTAGTGAAGGTGAATATTTTCCTTCTATAGTAATTTTTAAAATCACTTACAGAAATCAATCCAAGTTATACTTAAATCCATAGTTTGTGTGTGCGTAACTACGTGTTGGAGTATGTTGCTCACGCATGCATCCGTATCTATGTCCATCTACATATTTAATACAAATTAGCACTTCAATGTCCTCATATAGTGATAACTATATTTACTGTAGTGTTGATGATTTTATGTCTTGAGAAACAAACATAACAGCAAGTTAATCAAATCTTCAATGACTGAGAAGCTTCACTCAAGCTTGTACGAAGCTTGTACTTCATACAGGTTCACAGCCAGTAGTCCCATCTTAAACCAAAGGTATTTAAAAACCTCAGAAACAGCCTAAAATGCTTTATTTCCCTCCCTCATCTCATCACAGATTGCAAGAAAAGAGACTGGCAAAAGGCAAAGCTAAAGGAAGAAAATGCCACCATCCACAGTCAGGAGAGGACTCAGTTCTGGGGGCTGACAGCGTGTTCAGCCAGCCTCAGATAAAGAAAGTGTGAACAAACTTTGTTCATTTATACAAAGAACTCCACAGACCTTGAGAATATTCTTAAAATGAACCCAGAAGGGTTTACACCTTCAGGAGGGTCTAATTTTGGCTGCTAGTTAATCACTTTTTGTTCTGACAGCCCTCTTGTTTAACATCCCCATCCTCCAGCACCCAGGGATGCGGCTCGTGTCGCTCTGTAGCTCCAAAGTCCCCAGCCACGCCGATCACTCTGTGAAACCAGCTGAGAAATAACCATGTCTCAGCACAGAGGAAACGTGCGCAGTGTTCAACAGACCATTAGAAATTCCCACCTGTGCTACAGCGGGACCTTGCAGAAAGCATTTGCCCAACATGTCATGGAGCATCCCCAAGTGCCCAATTATCATGTAGCACTTGAGCTGCATCTTCCATTAGCTCGTGTTCTGCATCACACACTGGTGAGGAGACACTTCCTCAGGGTGAAATATCCCTGTCTGTTAAAGCATGGAACAGCCAGCAACGGCGACTGTGCCAAGGCTGCAGCATGGTTACAGAGGGCAGAATTTGGCCTTTTGAGCCTTCCTCCAGTTTGTGTATTTGATACTTAGTGCTTAACCTTCACAATTAAAGTCAACAATCCTCTCCCTTCTTCCCCAGTGCATGACAGAAAATAACCAGAAGCCTGGAAAGAAGCTCCAGTCCTTGATCCTTCTCTAGGATTGCTGTCTGTGGGTTTCTCCACAGAGCAATGCAAAAGCTTGCTTTAACTGTTCAAAAATGCATTCCCTTGAATATGAAAACACCTCTACAGCTTAGTCAACCAGGAATGCACCAGTTACTTGCGACCCACCATGCAGACCGAGGCAGAGGGAAGAGTATTAATCCTTGTATCACGGTGACATTAAACCTATAATGAAGGCTCCATCTTTCTATGAAGGCGTGTGAGTCATGCTGTAAATCTAAACATGAAATATGTAAATCTGGCTTCTTAAAGCAGCAGCAAGCTTTTTAAAGCACTCCAGCCAGTAATGGAATTCCTCATGACACTTCTTACTATTCAGTAAAGAAAAACATACTATGCAAGAGCTGGAGAAAAACCAAGAGTATGGAGATAAGTAAGCCGCAGTCTTCACAAAGCTGAACCTAGACCAATTCACCTCCACTACAGTATTCATTCTGATTACCAGGTACTCTGAAAATCATCTTTTCTAAGCAATGCAAAAGTTCAGCTCTTAAAAGAGAAATCTAAGATGAGCCTCTTGCACCCCTAGGAGTGTGAAACACCTTATTTCTTTCACTTCTAAATACATAACCAGCCAGAATATTCAACTTCTGTTACTCTGTCTCGTTTTACCAATGCCTAGGGATCTACACTGACCTGTAGAATGAGAAAACCTCTTAATATTGCTCTACTTTTGCGAACAGGATGATAAGAGCGTCTAACAGAATGTGGTTCTGAAATGGCAGAGAATGAAGCAAAGACGGTGCTTAAAAAGCATGAAAATGTATTCAATAAATAAATTGTACTCTATTACAGAGCTCAGACAGTAAAAAAGAGTACAAAGGATACTAAATATAGCAAATAACCAGCAACTAGTAATTAACCTTTGAGCTGGGTATTAGCTATTCAAATCTATTACACCAGCAGAGGGATTTAAACTTGGTTTCCTGCATTCAGGGTAAGTGCTGCACCAGTTGGCCTAGTAGACAAAAGAGTGATCATCCAACTGCGCTGCCTCTCTGCATTTCAAATTCCCTTTTCCCAACACGTATTTTACACTGGCAGTCTAATGACAAGTCAAATGGTTAGTCAAACTAAACACTTGTGTTCGTATTTTACTTGAAACGATAAATATTTTGGCTATGTCAAGTATTTGTTTCTGATGGTTTGAATCATTATTTTAGCTCAGCAAAGCTCCAGTTATTTACACAACCTTATACCACAAGTGTTTATATTACCATGAGCTCCATGAGCTGCAAGCAGCTTGCTAATTAACTACAATTCATTCTAAAGAAAACAATTAGAACTATAACGAAGGAGCATGTCACAATCATGGCTAAAGTGATCATTAGTCAAACCACGTCTAGTAGGTTGAGACATACTGAAAACAACCAACAAGACATATTGTTTTGCTGTGAAACCACTGTTGGATTAATGAAGTAGCATGATAACTCAACAAAGAACTGCTCAATTACTTCCTAATTAAAGAGAATACACTGAAGAATACGTGCGTGAAACAAAATTGTCAATGCCTTTGCAATCTTCAGCTTCCTACAGATCCTAAAGATCCTCAAATGCCATAAACTTTCCCAGTTACAGAGGTAGTGGCAATGTTCGCATCAATCCTGACTTACACAGGTATGGCTGAGCACAACCTTTAAGTTGTAAGGCTGCTGTGAACGTTCAGGGTGATTCCCAAGCAGTATAGGTCACGTCAACAGCATGGGCTGCCATAAAACTACACTGATTGATCTTTATCCGAGATACATGCATTTGGGCATCCATTACTTATACAGGGTTCAAATCTAGTGCTTAGAATCCTCTGGGATATAGGAACCCTCCTGTTTAAAGTTTCTCTTACTAGTTTCATAGGTAACTCTTATTTGCCAAAGCACTCTGGTTCAGGCAATTCTCGGTATTTTTACTGGAGGTAACAAAACCAAGTTCTGACTTTGGTATGATGTACCCAACTACAGGGTAGCTTGAGCTTCATCACATTCACCAACTGGCCAGTTCCCTTTGCCTGTTCACTGGGAAGCACTGTATGTGCTGGTTAAAAATGCTCTTAGTGAAGGCTGCACAGCTAAAGAGGTAGGATGGTTAAGGATAACTGACATAATGGAGTATTGAGGAGTGTTTGAGTGAATTGCTTCACTGGTGTTCGATAGCTTTCTTTAAATTAAGGATCTCTTCATATGATCAAAACATACTCTTATTTGTTTATTTTCTCTTCATTTGAAGGGAATTTGATTCTGAATTCCCTGTGTACTTTAGGTATTTACTCTTACAGGAAACAGCATTTAAAATGTTTCAATTGCCACTTTTCTCTCGCAGCCTCTAATAAATCAAGAGTCCAAAAGAGTAACTCTAGCCAGACCTATGCTGCTTCCAGGCAGCATGACACTCAAGATAATTAAACCTCCCAGAGCACAGAGGATGCTGGTGCAAAGGTCCCAGCTGGAAGGTCACCTCATCTGTATCTTCTCCAGACCCCATGTGGCGGGTTCAGAGAGGATGGTATACACCAAGGTATACACCAGTCACATCACACACATTCAAAAGAAATGAAGTCCAGAAATATCACTGTGTGTTGAACTAAACACTGAGGCTTTCAAAATGTTGACACAAGCTGCAAAAGCTGCTGTTATTTACAATTGTGGTGTTCTAACAGGCCCTAACATCTGTCTTTCAGAAACATAAGCCTGTCTGGAGATTTAGGTACCTTTACAAAAAAAGGTGTCTCTGCCCGTGGCAGGGGGTTGGGACTGGATGTGCTTTAAGGTCCCTTCCAACCCAAACCACTTAATGACTCTATGATTTTAAAATACTTGCAAGCACACTTATACAGCTCTATCTAATGCCTTTCAAAATGACAGGTGTCTGGAGCTATAACCAAGCTTGAGAAACAAGTTATCTCTCCCTTCATTATTGAATGCTGCCTCAACATACTATTTTCCAAGCCTTGAAATTTCCTGAGTAACAGCAAGCAAAAATGCCAAGACCTGTGTGCTCCTGTGCTTAGTAACATAGGAAAACACCGAATTAATCAGGAAAAATTCACAACAGCTTCTCCTCAAACTGATGCAAAACGCACACAGCATTTTCCCCAGAACTGTATTCCCTTTAATTGTGCAACCGATACTATTTAATGCACACAGCAATACAGACTAGCTAAAGCTACAAACTTGGCTACTTAGAAAGCACACTGTGTGTAAATAGATGTTTTAGCAAATCAGTATGAGCTGCAGGGCCCTGAGCAAATCAAAACATAGTGAATCAATACAACATGCAGCTGTGAACTTAATACATCAGCAACAATCAGATAAACTCTGCATCAGTCATATTGCATAAAGGACAAAAATTCACTGGGTGTACAAGAACTTTACCCCACAATCAATGAACCTGACCCATGGTTCAGCCACACTCTCTTTTCTCCACTTTGGAGAGTATCAAAAGGGACAGAATATTACCCTGGAAAATGTATAGGAAACTAGATAAGGTCAGGAATGCAAATAAACATGAAGCCATAAGACATGCGACCTAACAGGCTGCATGACTGCTAGGGGCCACTGAAATGTTTATCACTTATTTTAGTGTGAGGTGTCCCTGCCCATGGCAGAGAGGTTGGAACTGGATGATCTTAAGGTCCTTTCCAACCCTAACTATTCTATGATTTATCTTGCCCATGTTTTGTATTTAAAGTACAAATCTAACACCATACTAATACCCATGTCACCTACATCCAACAAGATAACCCCGTCATCACAGGGCAAAACCTGCAGCTTTGGTTTGCTTCCTTGTTTCTTGCTTTTTCTACAGTACAAACAGAGAGTGAATGATGGAAAACTGATCAAGGGCAGTGCTGCTGGATTACAGCCTTCCCTGTTACATGTTTATGTCCCAGAATCCTAAAGGATTGCACTGGGAAGTAAAGTAAGTTCAATGCTTTGATAGCATAGGATCATTCTGCTGGTGGTGCAGGGCTTAGGATCACATTAGGGGAACAGTATTACAAATGTAGGAATTGAAAGCCTGCTAGCAGGAGCAGTCCTATGGATTAAAAAGAGCTCAATATGTGGCCCACATTATCAATATGACATAAAGGAAAAATTAAATCAGGACACTTTATTCCCATCTATGAAACAGTATTCCTACACTAGTAAAACACGCTATTTGACATGCTAGACGCAAAATACACTTACTTTCAACATTCAGAAACTACAGAGATTAAGATTCAAAGTCTTAAAAAGTCTATACATTAACAATGGACTAATTCTACCATCTAACCCTCCAGATAGTTGGAAATCAGACTCTGAATTCAGGTTAACAGCTTTTTGAGTATTCTTGCTCTACCTGGCATTGCAAGAACAACTTTTCAAGTTGGAATATCCTGAACTTTAAGCTAAGGTGCTAAAATCTACATAAGGTAGGTACATAAAACACATGAAGAAACTTCATCACTTTATATTATAGATGTTATAATCTGGGAAGACTGGAAGGAATACCTGGGTTTTGCTTCCTGCGCCATTACATTTTTTATTAAGATGCAAACCACAAAATACCCCCAGAAAATGCAGCTTAAAAGAAGAAATAAAAAGGAAGAAATGATACAAAGTCAAACAAAAAAAATACAGATTTAGTTATTACAGTACTTGATGCGAGAACAAACATCCCACTAAGTACAGCAGGCACCAGCTAATGGTGGTGGTCTCTGTGAAACATCCCTGACAGCGGCTGGCTCCTCTCCTTGGAAAAGAGACACAGGGGGTTGAGCAAGGTCTCAGACCTCTCATCTCAGCTGATGCTAAACTGAGTCTGCTAGTGAAAATCCAGTGGTTTTTTGCTGTGGATACACTCCAAGCTCTCAGCTGCATAGCTGTTTATGCCAGTGCTGAGTGAGACTAAAAGGCTTTTAATCCGTTTTTACTTGTATTTTTCACAGGTAGAAGCAGAAGCAGAGAGTATAAAACAGCAGATGATGGGGCCCATGGGTCTTGCTAAAAGGAAGGAAAAAGCACCTTGACAAATCTCAGTGACCTTTCATAATGTAGAAGTAATTAAATCACAATTAATGACAGACCTTGACTGGTAACACACATATCTAACACAAGTCCGAACAAAACAGGTATGTTCGCCGCCTAACATACCAAACCTGCCCCATGGCATTAAGGGATCTGTCTCTTCTGCATCACCCTGACTCAACTGAATGCAGGACCTTCCTGCAGTGCCAACAGCTTCTTTCTAACCCCAATAAAGGAAAAAAAACCCAAACTCACAAATACAAGTATCTTAAGACATGACAGTGCAATGTGAGCAACATCACTGGATATCACTTAGTAATATCCATGACGAGTGCCCAGAGGATAACACAGGGCAAGTTGATGCAGGTCGCAAAGAGGATGGTACCCACACAGCAGATGGAAACAAATAGTTGATGTGTGGAGAGGCTGTTATAATAAGGGACTCCTGCTATAGCACAAGTCTTGCTATTGAAGACATGAACATGACAACATCTCACCTTCAGGGCTCAGATGTTACCTTTGGTATGGTGCTAAACATTTCCATTATAAGCCAGCAGTGGTATCAGAGTTAATATTGGTATTAAATCAAAAGGCAAGCTGAGAGGAGGGACACATGGAGCAGAGGTGTTTTCAGTGCTGCACAAAATCTCAGAACAGTTAATGCAAGGTCTAGACTGCAGTTATTGATATGTATATCCACTTCTGTCTATAGAAATAGCAAAGGCCCAGCAAAACACCAAATAAACTCACAACACATTATCATAACACATATCCTTTCAAACTCTGCAACAAGTAGCCGTGCCTGTTAAAAATGCCCATCCCACACAGCAATGTTAAACCTTGTACACAAGGTTTAATTGGGTATAACTAAGTCAGGACATTCCAACACAGGTAAATAAAGCAGGCAGCTTTCCCAGCACAGACAGACAGGCTGGGTCTGTGCACACTCTTTCTTCTCATGTTTGCAAATTTGATCTAGAAAGCCTGACTGTGGAGGCTGAAGCCGATGGCATCAGTTTGGAAGCTGTTTCTGTAAAGCCGCTGCTGCAGGGCTGTCCATGCCTTCCATATAACCCCAGGCACACTTCCTCTGACACAAGACCTGAACAAATCAGACCTGCAAATGACATTGTAACCCCAGCCAGAATTAAAACTGAGCTTTCCCAAACGCAGCTTCTTAGTTCAGGCAGAAGGATCAGGCAAGCCTTATGGCTTCTAGAGCCATTAATGCTCACGTCCAGCCCTGCTTCGTCTGCTCCTCCCATGCCTTGCTCTATGGCAGCCAAATTACTCCCTGTCCATTCCACCTCAGTTTAATATTTTCCACATAGCTGTAACTAGCTGAATGACTGCCTGCATTGTAAGGCATCAGTTATAATGCCTTGGATCTTTATAGAACAGTAAGATGACTTGTTTGGAAGCCTTCATAAAATTATAAGCAGATAGTTTAGACATTCTGATGAGAAGAGAAGGTTTTATTATGATGTGACTGACAGTCTCCATGAAGAGTATTCACAGTCTGATCCTTATTACTAAAAACACCGTGACAGGTAGAACTTGATGTGGATGTATAATGGGGAGACAATGGGAAATTATGACAAAAAGAGCTCATTAAACATTTCACTTTTTCATAACAGTTAATTTCACATACAGAACTACAATTTCTCAGTGGAATGTCTACCACTTAACACAAGCTTTTTGGGTGAGCTTGCTTTCTTTGTCTGACTTGATGACTACTCTGACTGAATGGAGAACAGGAGAACTGGTCTAACGAAGGAGCAGAGAGAAAATAGGAATGAGTACCTGAAGAGTAAGTTGATACAGAGGAAAGGAGGAAATAGGATACCATGAACAGTGTGGGTTTGGAGCATGCCCCACAGAGGAAATCCACCGGAGAGAAGGATTTGCTGGGAAGGAATACAGCAAAGAGATGGGGAAATACAAGAATTCTAGGGAGGAAGCAATCTTTTCAGCCCGATGTCAGAGAGGGGACTTGGCAACCAGCCACCACTCATAATTGAGTTCAGCAGGTGCATTCAAATTCTGAGACCCAAGACTCATTCTTTTCCACCTCATTTGCACCATATTTACATTACTTGATTTCAGAGATCATGAGGAGTCACACTATAAAGTGCATTGACATCTTCTTATAAATGGCCTCACACAATGGCACAGCGCTGCGCATTGAGATATCAGCTATCTCAATGCATCTACAATGTTGAATACTTCTGCCTCATGGCATTACCAGGAAGAAGCTTCATACCTTCAGCCACAACTGGACCCCATAAGAACAGAAGAAATATCTGCCAAATAATACTGGTTTCTTAAATGCTATTAGCTCCTTGAAACCCAGTATGAATTAACACCTCCCAGTTTCAAAGAAACCTCTGAAAAAGGGATTCAGGCTTTTAGTTTTTCCATTGTGGTAGATCTCACCCCACCTAAGCCTAACTATTTAGTAGTTATCAAACCCACAAGGCTTGTAGCCATGAAGGAACAATGTCCAGATGCACATTTACAGAGGGACACTTCGTGCAGGCAAAAGGAATTTCCCCATGAAGCAGCTATTTCTCTCCATTGGCTACAGAAAGTCAAGGGTAGAGGGCACCTAGGTAACTACTTTGGCATCCTTCACTTTTATGTGCAAAGACTAGAGGTAACTTGCCTGGGAACACACCAGAGGAAAACAATCCCAAGATGGAAAACTGGTTTCTGTCCAGGGAATTCAGTCTGAATTCAAGCTAAACTTGCTGCATTTTTAGTATATGTTGTATTTATTGTCAGGAGAGAGAATTCCTGGTGCCTGAAACCTATTAGGAGCTACAAAAAGTTTCTCACTTTACTCATCCATTATGAAATTACTGAAAGCAAGATCTCCTAATAGAGCAAGTGTCCTTACACGTTAAAACCAGGTAGATGGGCTTGATTATTTGCCCTCAGATTGAATTTTAGAGGTTTATATAATAATGACAGCTATAAATTGGAAAGAAAAAATTATGGCAAGTGTCTCAGTGACAGAGTGTGGAAGGGTGAGCAATAAATCAGATGGGCAGTGGAATATTAAATTGCTAATTTTAAGAGCTATTTCTGCTTTTCCTTTTTTTTTTAATGCATATTAATATAAAAAGGTGAAACAAAATCTCAGCTACTTGTTTCTTCCTCCTCTCTTTGTCTTCATAAATTACAGTAAGTAACTTGTTTGGAGGAAAAGCTCTAATCCTTTTAAATTTAACCATGAAATAGCAAAAAACCCTTGAATTAAGTCAAGCAAGCAACTTCATGGAGACGACAGATGAAATATATTTGATGATTACAGAGTGGGTTCCATAAGCCTTATATCTCACAGTCATGCTCTTTACCAGGACAGCCTAATACCAAAGTGTCTCAGACATGATTGTAAATGTACTCTACGCCCCGTCATACTGCAACGACCTAAATTACAGACTATACCCGGAGTAAATTTGAAACATCCCTGAAGGAATAGTAAAAAAGTCACAGGAAACGTTCAGCAGAAGAATTGTAACACTGAACTGTGAGAGAAATGAGTGAAAAACCTACAGCTATTCCATGCCCACAAACATCTTCATTAGATATGCAACATGAGTTATTTTACTAGAGCTTCCCAGGCAACACGATGATGCCTCCCTCCTCCCAGTGGCTTATCATGAAATATTTATGGCAAGTTTTGTTTGTTTGTGCAAACCACAGAAGTGTCACAATTCAGACCCCCATTCAGCCCCTCCCCAGCACTTATCTTTCATAGGCAACATCTCTGTGTTCAACCCCAGCTGTGCAAGTTACCGCATCCTCATGTGAAAGGAGGCTCTTCCTCTCTCTTGAATACACTTTCCCATTGCTCACAGCAGATTGGAATTCCTGACCTTTCCCTTTGTTTTCCTCATTCTCACATAAATCCTCAGAAATACTAATTTTCTGTGTAATCAAATGCAATCAAATAGTTTCTAGAGGTATTTATAGCACAAATTTATATTAAACAGTATAATCCGCACTTCGCAAATGCACGCCTTGTTGCTAAGGCACCTGTCACTCCACTTCTGCTCTCAACCACTTGCTACCATTCCTTATAGATGGGAATAAACGCTGCACCTCTTCAAAATGCTAATACACAGAAAAGGAATGGTGCCATTTGGATACAACAGCATATTAACCCCATTTTTTAATAGTCTACTGCCCATGCAGGGCACAGGACAGAAAGAACTGACAGTCTATATTGACCTTTAGTCCCTTGTGTACTTAGAGCACTACAGAAACAATATGCAGCAATACAGGGAGGAAAACTCCTTGTGCTGATTAAAGCCCTCAATAACCAGGAAAGCAATACAGTACATAGACAAAAAGCTTTGCCACTCAGGAATTTGTTGAGTGAGTTCTTTTTGCACATTTCATCTTGATGTAGTTCCTTTCAGAGTTTCCCAAAGCTGCCTGAACAAATGGCAGTTGCCCATATCTCTGCCCTACAATTCTACACCTCTTACTAAGCTACCATAGAAGTTGGTTTCATTGGGAAAATAGTTGGTTTTCTATGGTGTATGTTAGGTTGCATTTTGGTTTAATGTGTTTGTTTGATTTTATTTTTTCCAAATGACAGAAAAGTAATTCTAATGCAAATTCCCAGGTTTTGGGTAACATTTGATTCACATCTTCTTATGAAATCTTTACCTATCAGCACACTGTATTCACCAGGAAGTCTTTTGAGAGGTATAGACATTTCAGTTGCAGAAAACCACTGTAGAGGTCACAGTGCTCTGACACATCTTTTCCTAATGCTACCTCTCTTGAGCTCCACTCTATTCAGACTTTGCCTCCCCTGCTGTTCTACTAAACCAAGCCGAAAGGAGCACAATATATAAAGTACAGCTCTGACAGAGCACACAGGGGAGAAAATGAAGCCCATGCTTGCTTAGAGTGATAAACCTTGTACAGCTCTGGGTAATAGAGAAACCCTCCTAAGCCAGCCTCCAAAAGTTTATGCATTAACATGCAAAAGGCTTATTGTCGACTCTTAACGACATTTATAGATGGTGACTTCCATGAGAATGAGTTGGAAAAGCCAGAAAGGAGATTTAAGTAATGAATGAGATGGATATAAGTGACATAACAATCCTGGTTACTCTGAACCAACCCAATCGACCCATAACACATCACTGATAAAATTCACATCATGAGGAATGTACCAGATGTTACATACAATAATGACAGTCACAGAAGCTAAGAAACACACCTTTACCGCATATAAATAGGGAAGATACTTACACTTACAGGTTGACTTTTTGGCACATCATAAACACCTTCCTTCTTTTGGCTGGTAGGAACCTGCAACAGAAAATGAAAAAGAAGGTCATTACCAAAGCAGGTTTGATGAAAAACTGAAATCAGCAACTGACATATATGTATAGGGCAGTCATTTAATATTAATGAAATCAAGGATGGTTCCCTCTTCATGTAAGCAAGCACCACCACTCGAGAAGATGCTAAAGTAAAACATCTGTCTGAATTTTTTAATCCTAAAGCCCAGTAGTGTTCAGAAATGAGATTTTCATTCTCAGTTAATTTTGGTTGCATCAGTCCAGGTGCACTTGCATCTCCTTCTTAATGAAATGGCTTCTATTCATTTTACTTGGGGGTTAGATGATGTATGATGAAGTCATGATCAGGTCAGTATGTCATCTTCCTCCATGGCAGAGATCCAAGGTAGAGCTACTGAAGTAAGAGAAAGAGATGCTCGGCCTACAGTGTTACATTTTTCCCCTTCCAATTCACTTAATAACCTAAGTCAAATAAACTCATAACACGTACTCCTGCAGAGCAGGGGCCCTGCAGCTGCTATAAGTGATTCTTGGTTATGATGCTGCAGTTTTACTAAGGAATTACTGGCCAGTAAGAATCTGACACAGCCAGGGAGCTGAAGCCAACAGCCTCACATGGACAGGGGACAACACACTTAAAATTGGGGTGAGCCTTTAGTAGAGTCAAGAGTCATCATTTACACCTTAGGCATTTATAACCTGCTCATGTGAATTGAGTTGCTTTGTAATACTGGGCTTCGTTTGCCTCAGGACTGCTGGTTCACATATTTGTGATTGCATTTCTTTTCCTTCCTACAAGCACTGAATGTTTATTGTAAATGACACAAGCAGAGAGAACATGCTCTAAACTGGTTCAGATGCTCTAAGTAAATCAGTGCCAGTTTTTCCCTGAACAAGGGCATTCAGCCTCAGAAGGTTACATTTCAGACAGTAATGAAACCTCACAGGTCAATAGGAGAAATAATATTGCAGATATTATAAAATGATTACCGTTTTGTTTTCTAAGACAATAACTATCTTTCTTAGAGTTCTGATACTAGAGTAAGAAGGGGGAAGATCTAGGGGAAGCTGAAGGAATGTAACATTCATTGAGATGTACTGTAATTTCTTATTCTGTATAATGTATAAAAAGCTCTCTCTATTGTTCAAACATTCTCTTGCCCATCTTTAAACGTTAAAGTGCTCAAGACAAACTACACATTGTTAACTTGGTGCACATTGCAGAAGTCAAAAGCACAAGCACAGAACCCTCAAGGAAACTGCATAAGCTTTTAAAAGATCTCTTCTATTCCTATCCTGGGAATAACCTGCTTGACTTGCTTTTCTCAAAGTACTGGTCCTTGCTACTAACACCACCTACCACATTAGAGATGTGAAACGGGTAACAGTGGAACAGTTCAATTTCATGGAAATAATAGTCTGCAACAAGAGAAAACTTCAAGTGACAGTGTCAGAGCAGAAACCAAGAACAGTCTTGTTTGATAAGTCACTGGAAAGCTTAGTCTTCATAAGAAGAGGACAAATGTGCTAAGATGAAGATGAACTGTTTATAAATTACCATCGGCTTCTCTTTCCTAAGTTTTCTGTTCAAGTCATTCTCCCCTTCCTCCTTCCAACTTTTCCATGAAGTCATTCCAATTTGCACACTTCTATCCACAGCTTCCTGTGGAAATGAGCATTTCCCTGCACTATCAATCCCCTTTTTTTCACTCCAGCTTACACTTTCATTAGAGAAAAGCTCCTGACTTCTAATACCAAGACAGAGAAACTTTTCTGACAAGATATTTTTCTCTCCCAGCTTGATACCTATTGTCTTCTTGTTGTCTTTGCTGCCCTGTAGCATCGCGCTTTCTTGCATCGCTACTTACACCAGGGGTCTGCAAGGGCTTTCTCTTGGTTTTTGTTTTCTTTGATTAGAGATATCAGCAAAGAGGTACCAGCACTGCTGCTGCTGACAGCTGTCTCTGTGACAAGCTGTGAACCACTTTGATGTACTTACATTTTACCAGCAAAACAAGCACCACAATGCAGAAACCCCCATCTCAGATTGACAACTCCTCATCGAGCTGAACTTGCTTCTCCATAGAGACCAGCGCTGCTACATACACAACACAAAACCACTCAACAAAATCTCATCCCCGCCTCACTAAAACAACAGGCAGGAAAAGAGATGCTATTAAGAAATCTGACACTAGGTAAGAGGATTGTACATGCTCAGTAATCAAGTCCTTGCCTAACACATATTAGAGTAATTTACATAGACAGACAATATTAAAAGAACAGACAGACACAGACAGTCTTAGGGGTAATGTGTCAAAGAAAGGTGACAGACAGAGAATGAATGCTTAAAAGAAAACTGTAACCTCTGCTATGTTAAAAAGAAATAGAAATTGTCACTTCTAGCATGTTATCTTCCACATGCAGGTGGAATCTTTTCTTTCCTGCTTGGTAGGACTCTTTCCCACCAAGGGAGAAGTGAATTCGTCACGTACCAGCTCTTGGCTGAAAACCCAGAGAAGCACCTGAAGAAAGATTTGATGAGGCTGAAGTGAGGATGCAGGTGGTTTCTGAGCAGATGCGTGTTTACTACAGCACAGTATGGGGAAAGCTCTGTAGTAAGTAACAGAAGCAGGCACCAGTTTGCATCAAACTAAAATAAAGCTACAAAGTAAAAAAAAAGGAAACAGGAAAACAGGACCTTTTCTAATATAATTTTTAATAGTAGCCTGGATGGTTCTGAGATCATCAAGATCTTGTAAGAGAAACAACTTCCTAGTGATCAGAGTGAAAGATCTGCATGGTGGGAACTCAGATTTATAGTAAGCCAAAAGCTCACAAAGTCCATGGGAACTAAGAAGCTTGTGGTCCTGGGCAAGTCTACATTAGTGATGCTACACCATCTGTCAATTACATAGGTAACAGAAGAAGACACCTTGCTCCTTAAGCTCAGCATTTGCAGTATTCCAGGTATCGTCTGTAGTAAATTCAGAGAAGGACAATGCTAGACCTGCATATACTGAGAGTGTGGTATATTAACCACAGGAATTTTCTGTGGGAGGAAACACTTCTGCACATCCAGATACCATCAAGTGAAGCCCTGAGCAATTCTCTGGTGGCTTACAGGACAGTAACAGCAGTGCCTTGAGATGAGGTGATAGCAACCTCAATATCTGCTCATTGTCTTTAATTTCCATGTTAAGAAAAAGAAACCGTCCAAAGTACACCTATTCTTTAGGCCATTCCTCAGAACACAGTTCCTACTTCTTCCCTACCCACCAAAGTTTGATCTAGGATCTCCAAACACCAGGAGCAACGATCCCATTTTGCTTCCACTGATACATCTCTAAAATGCCACTAAAAGCTCTGCACGTTGATGAACAACGATCAGATTTTTTTCACCTGCTTGTAGTTGTCATGGGATTTTTAGGTGCCATGGTTTAGTGTGAGGTGTCCCTGTCCATGGCAGGGGGGTTGGAACTGGATGATCTTAAGGTCCTTTCCAACCCAAACTATTCTGTGATTCTATGAACTAGAGTAGTAATTATTTCATGGATTGCTTCCCTGGTAATAGGCAAACTTTCGACACTATGTGGTAGCAAAATTTCAACCTTAGACATACTCTCACCTTGAGAGCTCTGTGTGTCTTGGTCTAGAGATGCAGAAAGATGTATATTCTAGTGTGTGCAGCAGGGGTGCCAGGAAATCGACAGAGAGAGATAAAATGAATCTCAACTCAACGACCCTGTGACGGGGCTAATAAGATGGTTATTTTCTCATGTTCAGCTTGCATTTCCGTTTCCCACTTAGCTTCTTTCTGTTTTGGCTTACGGCTACTCTAGCCTTTCATTTTTTCCCTGTTATCTTCTTACCTTTTATCATTACTTAAAAAAACACCTTTCCTTTTTTTGCTTGTTCTATCCTTGCTCCTGTCTACCTTAGAAATGCTTTCCCTATTAGCAGATAAACCTTCAGTACAGGCAGATGAAATGCTTAATCATTGCTGGAACTTCTTCCCCTCCATACTAAATGATTTCCTCAAATCACTATTTTCTTACAGCACACAGAGATTTCTGTCTATTTTCAGATTTGCCTCCAGTACGTGACACAAAATGAATTACATTATATTTTAATAAACCCTGGACTGATCCCATGAGGATAAATTGAATGACAAAAGATTATTTTAGATTGCTTTTAATGCAATTTTTGTCAGTATGAAGAATGTAAGCTTGGGCTCTAACATAACATTTGCACTCGGAAAATATTTTCCCCAGCCTGGGGGGTATCTATTGAGAGCTCTTAGGTTTGGCAGTGATTTCCTTGGTTAGGCAGAAAGAAGAGCAATACCATCAAAATGCCTTTCTAAGAACTGCTTGGATGAGCAATCCATGAGATTTCAGGATCTGTAAAGGTGTAAAAAGTTTCCAAAATTAACAAGAAAAAAAGAGAACCCATTATTTATCACTTAAAGCTGGCGCACTCAAAAGTGTCAGACCCTTTGTAAGTGGACGAAATGAATAGAACTTGCAGAAGCTGAAATGACAAACAGAAGAATCACACTGAGACTGGGCAGGTTAATCATGTCATGTCACCAGAATGAAATGCCAGACTATTCTGTGATGAATGAAAACTAATAAAAGTGAACTATATATGAAATGTACTTGACTAAATGCTTGCAATCACTGCAACGAAAACACCAAAGTTAGTAATTCTATACCTGATAAATGTTTTCTTCCGTTTCAGGCTCACGGATTGGCTCGTGTCCAGCCTCAAACACAATGTACTATGACACCAGCCGCCAGAGAGGAAAAGTCAAAGATGAAACAGAAGGGAAAAAGGCGATTTGGAATTCCAAGTCAAAACATAGGCAGGCATTAAAGAAACAAGTTCAAAGCACAGGCTGGCAGCAGGACAGCCAGTGTGTTGGAAAGCAGAGTATGGTTGTTTCATATTTCATAAACCGGCAATAAATAGACCTAAATCTCCCCTAATGATCATTAGAGCAACTTCCTAATTCTTTCTCACTAGGGAGACCGCCTGCGGCCCAATATTCATTTTCCGAATTCAACATGAGTTTTGCCTCTTTTACATAATGGCAATTATTTCTACATCTATTTATTATCTATGAATAAAAAAGCTAAATCCAAACTGGGGGAATAGGCTGGTGCTCGTATAACAGACCACATGGCAAAGGGCTGCCATAACAATTTTCACTTTCAGGTTCTTGCTTTATTGTGAAGAGCACAAAGTAAAACTCCTGACATTATAAAAGCTGAATAGTAATTTAGGGCATCCTAATTCTTATCTTCTTTCTCACTGCACCTTAGGCACTCTTCAATATTCACTAATGGCTGGATCGGTTTCTTTCAGCATGCCTCCCACTGACATACCTAAGTGGAAGAACACAAAATCTCCAGGAAAAAAGCCCTATAAACTATCATCTATTTTGTTTCAGTTCAAAAACATGAGAATGAAATTACAGCTTTTTCTTCTTCACACTCAGTAGGGTATTGGACATGAATATATTGACACATTTCTGATAATCATCTTTGCTCCCAGACATTTTGCTTGGATGAAACAAGGCTTAAATTTCACATCTATTATTAAATCATAGCCCAAGCGCCAACAAGGGAGCATGCTATAACATCAATTCCACTGTTGTTTTTATCCAAACACGTCCCCTCTGAATTAAGTTCTGGCCCTACAGAAGACAAAATGTCAATTTTTGACTCTCAGAACAAGATGTCACCTTCCTTATTCTCAAAGTAACTCCCGTTTCAGTTAGGGTTTGTATTCAATAACGATGACAAATCTCATTTGGGAATTTAAAATCAGGACTTGCAAACCACATTTTAGGAATATTCTATCCTATACAGATATATTGTGCCATTACTTACAGCTTATGTCTAAAAATGCTGTTTTCTGTCAAAATCTTACAAGTTCCTCAGAAGACCTATCTCAGTGAACTTCAGAACATCTTGTTAAAGGTTTTGGCTGTGTTTGAGGATAACATATATCTAATCATTTCTGAAACTCCAAGGGCGTACAGCTTCAGAAATTACCTGGTATACAGGATCTTCTACATCTTCTTCCAATATTGTCTACAGCAAAGTAAGAGGACAGGCAGTAAAAGCAAAGAACATAAACAGCAGAGATAAAAGAACTGTATTCAGAAACTAAAGGACAGCAAAGAAATAAGCAAAATGGGCAGGTGAGTATATAGTTTTGTTTCTCCAGTATACAGATAAAGTCACATTCTTGTACAAAGCAATTTTATTCCAGTTTCATCCAAGTTTAACAATCTGCACCTTATTTGATTTGATTCAAATACACACATTCAGAAGTATATTGAATCTTCCCTACAGTATTAGACACTGTAAAAACCTGACTTACAACACACTTACTTTCATTACGGTTTTCCTTCTGACTGAGAGGAAACACTAAGAAGGAAATGAACAGATCATTTCCAGTTGCTAAACATGTTCATCATACCCCAAGTGTTAGCTTTCAGCACTGTTTAATCCTACTCCTGAGCTCATGATGGCTGTTAAGTTCTTACTTGTCCATTTGAAGCTAGCACCATTCAAACCCATTGCTGTTAAGAAATGCTGAGGATGCTCAGTGCTTCCTTGGAGCAACTTTGGGAGGCATTTCACCCCATACTTTTCTTGGCAGTAGTCTAAGCTTATGCGTGTACCTGGTATACCGCTTGTTCACACTGTTTGTCCTTTTGTGCCTTTTTTTCCATTTCTTCTCTTTGTTTCAGTTCATAGATGAGCTGAAACAGGTCTCGCAAGTCCAGAATTACAGGTTCAGCCTATGGAAGCAAAAACAGGAAGGAAAGTTTCTATATGGGAAAATATACACTTTTTAACTTGCTGAAGGAGAAGTTATAGCATCTTCACAATCGGAGAGAACTTCATACAGAAGTAATTTCTCCCTTAGCAACCAGGTTGAGGTCAATTTCTATCAAACTAACTATATTTAACAATTAATGATAATATTTTAATATAATTAATATTGTTAATGATAATTAATATATTTATGATAAAATATAAGAAGCGTGATGAATACAAAAGGCATATATATGAATATAATAGAGTATTTAATTAGTGGTTTCTCATGCAATGGAAAGAATGTAGAATATATGCAAAGTAGCTCTTTGGAATCTATCACTTTCTGTTTGAATGAGTATAACAATAACAACATAACCAAGCTTAGCTGTATCCAGTCAAGTTTAGTTGGAAAGGGAAACAATAACTAATTATAAATAGCACATCATTAAAAATCAGAGATAGAGAAACACATTCCCTTTTCCCCAAGCTGATTTCATTAGGTTGGCATTTAACATCTAAGCAGTCACTTGTGACAAGTGTAGCACAATCAGGAACAACCCAAGACTGGCCTCTTGAACACCTTCTTATGAACAGAGCCTTTCTCTTGGGTGACACTCTAGAAAATGACAGTGATTTGATACTTACTGCCTGGGCTGTTTTTATTGCCACAAATCTATGATTTCCCTCCTTTCCACATACATATCCAAAAGCTCGATGGTCTGTGATATCCTTTGCGATGTATGAAATTTCATGAACTGCATGGTGGTGCTGTAATAGCTATTAAAAAAACACAGTAAGAAACAGCCATCAAAATATTCCATTAAAAAGCAGTATAATTTCTCTTTCATCAGTGCTTCACCCAGATCTCAATACACCTATGGAATTAAACCAAGGAAACATACCCTGGTGTCAAAATCAATTAATACCTGAATTCCTTAAACCTACTCTCTTTTTAAAACCTAGTCAGACTTGATTTGCCTTAATAACTTGACTAAAGCTTCAACTGAGGATTTTTGGTATCTTTTGGTGAGCTACAATTCAGTAGAAAATATTAGGTTACTTAGTTGCTGCCTATACAGCATCCTAGGTAGAGAATCAGTATCTGTAGGTATATAAAAGAAGCAGCAGCAGCAGCTACCTGCAGCTTCACGCAGGGTGACTCAGGACAGGCTGATCTTTAGGGACTGCAGAGCTACAGCTATACAATCTGCCTAAGGATCGGCACCAGGCTTGCTTTATCTCTGTAACCCTCAGCATCAGCCAGCGAGTGATATTTCATTTAAAGCAAGAACAGAACTCAAAAAGGTGCTTTTCCCAGAAAAGGAGTGGAAATGCAATTATTCAACTTGAAATCAATGCTGAATGCAAAAGTTCACATTTTATTTAAAAATCCCACTTTGGTTAATTGTCACAATAAAAAGACTCAATTTTGTTTAAAATGTATGAGTAAAGCTCTCTCCAGAGCCAGGACATGAATCTGAGGCCCCTACAAGCATGTCTTGGAGTGCCAGAATCTTTATCACTTTGGCTTAAAGAGTATTTTATTACCAAAGTAATACTTAAGTATTTCTACTTAGAATAATGTCCTTGGAAAGTTTATCTAAACCAATCTATTAGCTTCAGTTTCCACCTTCTGATATATTGACTTGCTCATATATCATCTAGGGATAATGCTATTTCGGAGAGGAGGCGAAGCCTCACAAAGGATTCTTTTGAGGTCCAGCTTCCTGCTGGGTTTGAGAAAAGCACATTTTGAAAATCAGCATGGTATCGAGGCAATCTCTAAACAACCTGGTATTTTTAGGGCTTAAAAGAAAACATTTTAATATTCAAACCCACAGAGGATGTGTGTGTGTAGCAGCAAAAAGGCTGAATGCATGCAGGGTAAGTGACAAGTGATGAGGCTTCTGTAGAACATGGACTGAAATCTAAAAGGAGAGGCAGCATGCAAGAGATAAATGACTACATATAAAACAAAAGACTGGGCATATTTCATTTTCATTTTGCACTAAATGGCTCCTAATGTCCCAAGATCAAGATTGCTTGCTTGAAGGAAAATGGAAGTGTTGCCATAGACTTCAGGCTGAACGTGGCTAAAGTTGAAGGTGCACTTCAGACTCTCCTAACGTGTTAGGCGTTTAAAATTAATGATGGGATCTTACTTAGATAACACAGGGATATTGATCTATTAGGTTTTTCTGAAAACCAAGTTGCATGCTATCTGCTACAATGAAATGAAATGTTCCCATCTCTCTATTCTGCATATGACAAGGAACGTTATCTCTGGCTCCTATTAAATCAAAGTTCTTTGACATTGCTTTATTGATTGCTAGGCAGCGGTCTGCACTGAAATTAAACTGTGATCAGATTCCTTCCTCATGGAATTAGATTTGAAGATCGTTCTACCATGGAAAAGTATCGCCTGGAATGTAAGACAGCAGATGGAGACACTCCAATTTATTTGGGAACCCTCATTAACCATTCCAAAATCATTACATTTTTAATGGTTGTGATATTTTACATACTGTATCAATGGAAGTACAAATTAAGTAAAGGTGACTGAAACATCCTTTTACATCCTCTACTGTACGGAGTGTTTAGCAAGAGCTTTTCATTTGTTTGAGAGATACTGACTTGGAACATACACATGAAATGCAACGCTGCATACACACATCTCTACTCCAATGCAGATATAAATACTCCTTCAAACCTGCGTTTTCACAGCCCTCAAGTAATTTAATGTCTGTTTTCTACATATCCAACATTAATTATTCCACGAGTGCCTAATTCTTTGCAAAGCAGAAACAGGACTCCTGTTGCAGTCGGTAGAGATTTACCACCATAAAATGCAAGATCAGAACTGTATCCTTTCTGTAAATCTTTGTTTTGAGGATGCAGCCTGCCCAGAACCCTACACAGCCCTTCACAGCAGTGAGATGCGCACCAGAGTGGAGGACAGCACAAGGAGAAACACCATGTCATCCAGCCACCCAGTATAGACTTACAACTGAGGCCGTCTATAAACGCATGCTCTTTGCATGTTTTGATTAGATTTATGGCTGATTATATACATTAATCTGTTCTGTAAAATGAGGCCAACCAATAGAAATGTCATTTTTTATCTCTCAGTTTGTAACTGCTCACATGTAACCACCCCCTTGATACTTGATATGAACAGTCCTGAAAGGAGATGAAACAAAAGCCGCACAAAATTGCTTACAAGAAACCTGGAGAGGGGCTTTGGACAAGGGCCTGTAGGGACAGGACAAGGGGAATGGCTTTAACCTGCCAGAG
>WYDI02034467.1:0-16530 GCA_009867235.2 Psittacus erithacus
TGTTCCCAGGCTGAAAGTCAAAAACACAGCACTGCACCAGCTACTCAGAAGGAGAAAAATGACTGCTACTGCTGAACTCAGGACATCCCTCCCAGCCCCTTGTGCACCCCCAGCCCACTCGCTGGTGGGGTGGTGTGAGGAGCAGAAAAAGCGTTGACTTTGCGTAAACTCTGCTCAGCAACAGCTAAAACATCCCTGAATTATCAACATTGGTCTCCTCACAAATCCATACCACAGTCTGTTTCTTTCCAGCTACTTACATTTTCTTTAGTTTTCTCTTTATTTTTAAGGGAAAGTGTGAAGACAAAGACATCAGTTTGAACAACTGATTTTCAAACCAATGTGAAGTTCTACAATCTTTACTTGCATTTTTTACAAACAACTGAAATGATACTGAAATATAATGGAAGTAAACAGACAGATGATAGTAAACAGCAAGTATTTTCCTTATTATTACAAAAAATCATGAAGATACACATGTACCTTTTCATCACATTCCCAGTTAACATAATACAATTCACTTCAAGAGCTGCCACAGCCTCCTTAGCTGTTTCAAATGGAAGGCATGCATTATTTGATCAGACACTTCTGTGTGACCTTGTGAAAAGAATATTGATGTCGTTGGTTTTAAAGGTTAAATGTGAATGGCAAATCAAACCCCTGTGAAAATGCGTTGCTAAACTTGTCTCAATTAGTTCTTTTAAAGCTACATTTTTGCACAAATGTAATTAATTTTAATTAATTTTTAAGGGAACATGTCAGAGAGTTAATAACTTCATAACTTACAAATACTGATGCAGAACATAAAATTACCTTAGGAGTCCAATGTGTTTCTGGGGGGATCTAGAAATACATGGGCATGTGGCTGTACTAGATGCTAGCTTGATCACCTCTAGAAGAGCAAAGTTTCAGTGGTGACGTCTCCCATTCTAAGTGGCTATATTTCTTCATAAGTTGAGAAGAGATCATGAGTAGCCACCATGAGCTTAGGGGCATGGTTTTGTCTGATATTTCCATTTGTGGAACATGAAAAAGAAGCAATATTTGTAAGAGTGTTTTTCCACAACATTGCTTTCTTAATATGTAGAATATTTTTGTGATCATTTTAACACTGTCTGACTTTTATCTCTAGGAAAAATTTAAAAGCTTTCTTCAAGTTTTATAAAAGAAATATTTAAAGAACTAATATCAGGAAACTCAGTCTTGTCTACTGTACACCAGGAAAAACATGTAGTTAGATGAAAGCAGTAATACTTGTAGGAAAAACTCCATTGTGGATGCAATAATGAATAATTTGTGTAAAAAAACCCCAAGCATACAGTTGAATTATTTGTAGAATTATAACTAAATCCCTTCTGCTGGCCAAGTATTCATAATAAAAATTTTGATTGACCCTAAAAAAATGCTCCTTGATCCATGTAAAGATTGTTATAGTTTATTGCATAACATAATCTCACTATAAATAGAGTTATACAGAAGAACACATATCTATTAATTTTTAAATCACAATATTCAAGTAACTATCAATGACCAGGGTTGTGTGATTAATTGAAAGATTGGTGTATCCTCTTTACTCAAACCACCATATCTTGCTTCCTTTTGTAAAATAAATTAATCCAAACAGCTGTGATTTCTGCCCTTATTTTGCTTTGTGCACAAATGAATAAAGTAGAATTGATTCAGCTCTGGTGCTTGAAAGTTATTTAAATGTAAATATCATAAAATCTTTAGATACGTATTAGATGCATCTATTTTTCTACTGTCCTGATACCTATTTTCGTGTCTGTATCTGAAGATGGATTTCCACTTCCACCTTTTCTCTGCTAACATCTTTATGAATGCGACTATAAATATATTCTGTTTACCCTGACCATAAATAAGGGAAAAGACTGTAAACTTACAGAGAGCTTTACGCTCCTCAAGGCACAGTAGGATCAGTTCCCGTTTATCAAGTCCTAAATACTTTTTAGTGTTCTTTAGTATGAAAAGTGTTTCTGACACTGAAATGCTCCAGTACTTCAGTGGAAAGGCTGTCGGTTGCAAGGGAAGCATCCACTGAAAAATTTTTCTGTTTCCTGGAGGGCAAGGATTCAATTTTGGCATGAACCTTCAAATGCTTGGCCCTTCTTAGTCCTTACTAGTGAATTTATAAACAGATGAATAACATGCTTCAGGCCATGGACACTCATTACTGTAAGCAGTAGTCAACTGAGATTTTTAGCTTAGCATTTCATCTCCCATTCCAATGCACTGCAGATTTATTTTCCTCAGATAGATATTTCTACTGCAATGGAGCTTATTTATAATTGGAAAGTTTTGAACAGTCAGTGCAGTGAAAGGACAACTCTCCAATAGCCTTTGAGGTGTTAGCAATTCACAGAAGAATTACTCCAAATCTGCTACGACAATCAGTCATGTCAATAGTCTTCTCTCAGACCTTGGTCTCCAAATCTTCATCCCTGAAGTCTCTCAAGCACTTTGCGCATAAGAGGACATCCACTCAAACCCTTTTATTACTTCCAAGTCTGGCACCAGGTTTTGCAACTGCCCTATATAGACATTGTTGACCCTTATGGAAGCTCATTAAATCCCTTCTCCAGTTAAAGGATTTGGTTTGTAGCCTCTTATTTAGTTTAGAAGACTACAGAAGATACTCAGTTCTGTTTCCTTATCCCCTTACCAGCTGGGGCCCATGGGAGATGGCTTTTCAACTTTTAAATATTTAAAAATGCTTTGCCCCTTGTTGTTGATACATCACATGGAAAATTCTCATTACATTTGCTGTCTCCTTCCTCTTGAGGCCTGTATTACAGCATATTTTTCTCATAAAATAAAGACATTACAGGCATTAGTGTTTAACTTTTGTCAGATACTTAATGTCATCACCAATACAGTTATGTTTATTCCTTATATTGGAAAAGCTCACAGGGAAATTACTTTAGAACTGTATTAAGCTGACATTAATCTGAAAGGCAGAAGAACAGAAGTGTTGACTAAAAGAAAAATTAACAAGCTCATATTTACTTCAACAATTTTACTGTGTCATACTTATTTCATACAAATGCCTTTTCAATCCAGTTTTAAAGAAACAGATATACCAGCTGTCTCGGATTTGACACTGATGGTTTATTTCATATTGCAGCTCTTCTATCTGGAAAGACATTCTGACCGAAGTAATTTAGTAGCTGTCTCTTTGTCAGCTTAAGTTCATGTCCCTTGTTGTTGGATTTGGCATTTGCTCAACCAGCCTTGTAACAATTACCCTTCACTTTGCAGTTCTGTATATTAAAAAGCATGAGGCAAAACTACTGATCTATTACCTTGGTTTTGACTGTATAGTTCTCTTTTGCGTTGAATCTGCCATCAATTGCCTTAACTGCTGTGAATGGCTTGCAGGGTTTAGAACTGGTTAGTAATGATGTTGTATCTGATGGATAGTAGTTATAAACTTGCAGCTGACAACACCAGCAGTTTACTGTTGAGAAATGATGTAGGTTGTTTGAGCAAGAAGACATTTTATGTCAGGCTCCAAGCTGTATCCCGCTGTCAGCAGCACTGATGTTGCAACAAAACAAACCCCATGCTGGTAAAACAGATTATGATGAGATTGGTCAATGGTAACACATCTGCTAAATATTTGATAGCTTTGTGCTTTTTACCCAAACATTTTAAAAAGCTTAGTTGCCTATTTAGCTTGCAGATAATACTGACATTGTTTAGATTAAGCATGGTGAAATCAGTGTCTTGGGAGCCATATTCAGTGTGAAATGTTTTGATTAGGATAAAACCAGGGTAATTCTTTCCCACATGAACATCTCTGCCAGCATGTATCAACCCACCCTGGGACAGAGGCAGCAGCAAATCCTGTACTGTGTAAACAGCTGGTCTAAGAGGCTTCACAGAATGTCATCAGAGAGATCCCATGGCTTGTCTCTTTGGCTCCCTTTCTGTCTCTCACTTATCCTCTGTGTCTTCCAGAATGTTTGAACCAAATCTGTGCCAATAATTTTAGTTTCTAAATAATTTTAAGTTTTCAGTGTTGTCTTTACCATCAGAAAGTTTTGCTAGAGCAGAATGTGACCTCAGGAATCCTAACATCCAGCACTTCTGCCCAAATGCGTGGTAAACTTGATGTGTTTCCAAGAACCCACGTATTCAGAGGAGACTTTTCTGCTTCTCTTAGCAATGTTCTACCTCCTCAGAAGAAAGCAATCTGAACCTCCCCAACTGCCTCATCAGACACTGTGATGTGCGGTCACATAGTACAAATCTGTTGCATAAAACAGCATTATACTTCCAAACACAGACCATGCTTACTCACAGTAATCAGATCTGATGATTGATTGTTTTAGGAACATATTCTGCATAGAATAATAACTGTTCCAGTTTTCTTTGCATCAGGCCTTTCAAAATTCCTTACTAATATATGAAAATGCAGCTTGCATACAGACATATACCTGATGCTTTTGTTGACATCACCATAATATTGTTTATATTAGAAAAATGTTAAGTCCTCTGAGGAAAGTGAAAAAATAAACCTGTCCACAGCCACCATCTGTTATTTATGTTGTGTACAGTATTTGCTTATGGAAATGTTCTCTTAACTGACAATTGTCTGACATGAAGTACTCCAAAATTGATTTGGTTTATTTAAAAGCTACATGCGGTGCATGTCCTAAACCTGATATCTCTGATGTCTTAAAACTCAGAATGGCTGGTAATGTTAAACCAGTGTGTATAAAGCCAGTTTTTATTAGCCTCATTGAATTTCCCAAATAAGAATTTTAAAATTGCTGGCAAAAATACAACATATCAAATTTATTCATATTGGAAAATAAACAGCCTATCAGATGTGTTTTAAGCGAACATTCCGCAAGCCTGACTACCATTTACAAACTGAGGTTTTGTTTTCATCAAGTCTTTTGCAATATGTATTTATGATCTTGTATTATCAGATTGATCCAGAAAATTGACAGATAAAAAAGAAAATGAAATCTTTACTGAACTTCTAAATAACTTATCTTTACCTAGTCTAGTTCTTTTGTTTGTATGTAAATAGTACCTTCTTTTGGACAGATAATTTGATTCAAATATAACCAAGAATTATAGAATCATAGAACAGTTTGGGTTGGAAGGGACTTTATTTCCACCTCCCTGCCATGGGCAGGGACACCTTCACTAGACCAGGTTTCTCCAAGCCCCATCCAACCTGGCCTTGAATACTGCCAGGTGTGAGAATTCACTGAAAGCACCTGGTACTTCAGTTTCTATGAACTTATTGCTATTATATTTCCACATAGCTTCCTATACAAACTGAGGAAAAGACATGGAACCTCAACTAACACTGAAGTGTTCTATTTCAAAAGGGGAAATAAAATATTTGAGTATTTCACAGGGATTATGGTTTGCGGTTATCATATCACATTCCTATGTTGAAGGCTTCAGCAAGATCTGTATTTGTCACATCACAGAACTATTCTTAATACAAATGTGATTTCAAGAACTTTGATCTAATCTGTTCTAATTATGCAAACCATTTCTGTTACTGTCAACAATGAAGTACTTAGAAATCAGCATTACAATCGTGATTTTGTCTTACAGTATTATTGAAGTGAAGCAGACAAGATCTGAGAGAACAACATAAATATGATAATTCACCAACAGATCTTTCTTATCCTTCTAGGACATTCAAGTGGAAATTGTGATTTCTTCAAGGAATTTTACTGTTTTTTCTCACTCAGTGTTTTTAACACAATTCCACTGCTTGTTTCACTGCACAGATTATTTACAAACCATTTGTTGTGAACACTGGCCACTGCAAATTGAAGATGTGTCAGTTAGCTGTCGTTCACTGCTCAGGTTGAGCTAAGGCAGCTTCACTTCTCTTCCCCTCTGGTCCAGAACTGGAGTGTCTGCTCCCAAAGCACACAAGGCTACAAGAGATGCAGAACTCTTATTCCTTCCCTCATTCAGACTGGATTTGTGTCCCATAAGAGAGGAATTAATATAGTTCATAATCAGAGGAAGGAAAAACATAAAACATAATGTTTCTTCACAGAAGAGCAATTTGAAGAATAGTAGGAGAGCTCCCTGTCTTAATCTTGTGGCAGACCTCATTCCTAGTAAGAGTAGTAATAGGAATAGACTATTATTAGATTTATCAGCAAGATTCAGTTTATTTTGCTGTATTTAGGTACAAACAAATGCAATCATGCATTTGATTTGCTAAAGTCAGCTGAAAAGGATTTTGATAGAGTTAGGATGACATTTAGATTATATGGCCTTTTCGTTCACTTTTTGGTTAGAGCATAATTAAGTCCTGGAGAGAATGGCTGACTTTTTTCTTTTAACTTTTCTTGCTGTTTTCTTTCCATTTCCTTCCTTTTTCTTCTTTTTCTTTCCCTTTCCTTCCATTTCCTTCCCTTCCTCTCCCTTCTTCAAGACATAGGAACAATCTGAAAGATCAGAGAAATGTAGTGTATGATACTGAGTTGAATGAAATGCCTCTTGAAAAATACATTTGTTTCTTTCCATGAAAGAAAATTAATAAAAAAAATAAAAAAAATAAAGTACAAACATAAGACAAAAAATCCATAATACCATTTTTTTCCATACTTTACCTGTTTTACAGAATTTGAATGATATGCCAATAGTAGTAGAGCAAAATGACGTGTAACATCACTTTAGAATACGATGACTTGTCGTATTCTTCACAACTACTACTTTTGCAATTACTCAAGACTTTTTGTTCTTCATGCATGACATGAATGCCATCTGAAAATCTGATATACAATGATGCATCATTTTCCTTTACTTGCGCATTGTGAAATAACATAGAAAAATGATAAAATAAATTCATGTCAGAAGTGCATCTTAAGCTTCTAAGTTCATTTGAAGTATTTTTTTAAGTAACTGATCTTGAAAAGCTTTCAAAATTTTTATTTTACAGTAAATTCTGAAATTGTATTTTCAATTTCAGTTAGAAAAGTGCTGAAATGCTTATTTATTGTTTTTTAAATTAACTAGCTAAATGTTGGCCATCTCTTTCTGTTACAGTTTCTGGGTTTCACAAGTAGTTCTTTTATTGAAGTAATATTGTTTTTCCATATTTCCAGATAGCTTTTGCATTGATAAAATATATAATAAACCCATTTTAGAATCTGATTATTTCCCACTGAAACTTCCCTATTGACCTTAAAAGGCTCAAGATCTTAATAACAGATAGTATGCATAGTTTAATAATGGATAGTTTAAATTCTCACTGTAATTCCTTCTTATCTGTATATTGCTAGCAGCATATGCACCTACAGAATCTCTCAGGTTTTGTTCAAGATGAGTTGAAATTATTTGAACCCCACAGAAACTATCAGCAGAGTTTCTGAAAGCAAGAAGGTGGTAAAAGGCAAATGCAAAAAGTCTATAGCAGTTAGAGCTGCTTTTTTCTCTGATGAGTCGGTTAGCTTCATCGTTTTATGACATCACAAAGAAACAAGGGGAGGAAGAAAATACATCAGGTTTTGTTTCATAACCTTTCAGAAAGAATGCAGCTGAAAACATGGCTGCAAGTTGAAGTGTGAAAGTAATAATCTCATCTTCTCTTCTATGTGAACCTTTACGTCTGTTGTTTTATGGCCTATGTAAGGACTGTCCCAGCTGGAAAAAAGCTTAATACAGATATAAGCTAGCTTAAAAAAAAAAAAATCTGTTTCCAATGTCCTGGAATGTCATTATGTCCCTGAACTTCCAACTGGACCATACTTACTTTTATTTTAAAGATCTGTACATTATATCTTTCATCAAAGACAATTTATGCAATTACTATTTTCAAGCAGCAGATCAGTGGGTTGCTCGGTGCTTTTGATCTTTGCTCTGAATTTTCACGATTATTATCTTGAAATAAGAAAACATAGACAAAGTATTTCCAAATCATTTCACCACAACCATCACTTTTCTAATTCTGCCTCTACCACTCACTGATATTTGCTCTGAATATTATTCTTCATATTTTAGAACAAAGAGTCTTCAGAATAACTCATCTATCTCCTTTTCTACAGAGCCTTTGAATTTCACTGGTTTCCCTGCGTCGCCTAAGTTGTACTTGATTTTGTGAGTGGAAGACATCTGTAGTTGATTGATTCAGCTGTTCTGTTGTTCTGTATATTGATCAGCTTAACCAGAGAGACATTCTTGCTTCTAGTTCCAGGTTTCTGTAAGAAACAGACATTTAACATCGGATGGCTTCCCTCCTTCAAAACTGCATGACCCAGCTGCAGGCATGTAGCCTAGGTCAAGTCAGAAATATACTTCCTTGTGGTCTGCTGTTACACTAGCCCACCATCCTATAGATAAAAGTCTCTTATTTCCGCAAACAACCCATCATGCTAGCATCAGCCACTCTATTACGTATCATAATCAAGTCACCCTATTCTTATTTCTCACAAACTGAAAAGATCAGTCTTCATTAGTCTGGAATACAAGGCATTTTCATGAGTCTTTGAAAATGTCCTGTGGGGTTTTACCCACCCTTTTCCAAAAGTGAGAATACTGGGATATTTTAGCAAGTGGAAATGGATTGTCCATATAGTCTAATATTGAAGCAACACGGTATATGAATGCTGTGATATTATTATGGCAATAACAGGAAAGTTTTATCCTACTGGAAGATTTTCTTCCTAATGGTGATCACACACTAGATTTTTCCAAACTTCTCCAGCTTTTCCTGCACTGTCACTTATGTGAAAGTTTTGATTTGCATTTAATCTGCAACAGCCTGCATCTTATGATCTTTATTGACCTACCTCTTTTTGATTATGGAAGCTGGGAGTCTTCATAGCTGTGGAATAAACTTTCAATTTGCTGTGACAATTAGGCTAAAAATTCAAATTGCTCATTGGATCTGACTGAGAACCAGCAGAATTGGGCCAGTCACAGCCCAAGGCCTTCAAACTAACCCTGAACAAAAGGCGTCATTTTGCATTACATCTATAGCTAGCTGGGTTCTCTATCGAGTCACTTTCAAGTCACCTTTAAACCTATGAAGACAAGAAATTTCCAAATTCAAACTTAAGCTCCATCCTTAAATCACCCTTATAATGTCAACATACTGTTATATGTACGATGGTTATTCCACTGGTGGAGAAGATTGCGGTATTGATGTACAATGAGATCAGGTAAGTACAGCATGTCAGTCATAAATCCTAATTTACTTGATTGTCTCTCCTTGAGTCAGGCCACAATATGGACATTTATTTCAGTTTGAGTCCCTCATTATCTGCTACAAGTACATAACATCAGTATAGATGAGGAGGGCTCGAAACAACTTTAAACAGAACATGAGCATTCTGAAAAACGTTCTTCATTTGATAGTTGTAGAGTCACTCACCTGCTCCCTCTGAGCTTGAGAAAGCCCTTTCTCCCTTGGACCAGGACATATTTGTACCACCAGTCATGGCCGACTGAATGCCTCTCTGACACAACCCTAATTGAAACCTGATAGCAAGTGTTCTCTGCACCTTCTTCCATCCTTCTAACACAGGGGAAAATTGTCCTCCTCACCAAGAGAATATAAGGTCAAGCAAAGCCTGCTGCTTACTTGCATATGATAATCTGCTGAAAAAATGCATTCTCTCCACAAGTCAAATGTATAACATGAAGTTTGGTTGGTTTTATTAAACTAATTGTTTACATGCTCTCAGCCTATACAAAACTGAGATTAATACTTTTAAAACAGAAGAGTGTTCTTATGTAGCAGGGATTGATTGACAATTCTGCAGAACGAGCATTTTTATATAAGAACAGAACAGATATAATAAGTGAAAATCAGCATGATTACCCCTCCCAGAATGTCGTGTTTGTTGCAAGAAGAAAGCATTCATAAGAGTGTAATGATAGCCATTTGATTTTTCAGTCTTTTTCCTGAAGCTGCCAACCTGTATGTATACAAATGGAAGGCCAAATGTAGTGGTGACATCTCCTAACAATGACCTATCTTCAACAAAATTAGGCCTTTAAAGTCAGCCTAACAGACCTTTGCCAGATAATAATCAGTGTGAGTTTTTGTACCTAAAATTGATGTCTGGCTGCCCAAGAGGAATAAAAGACTGATTTCTTTCAGCATTCACAGGATTAGAATATTAAAGTAAAAGAAAAAATTCACAAAGCAATGCAAAATTTGTATAATAAGTATGAGACGATAAAAAATCAGTCCAATGGTAATTCTGTTGCCTGAAATTGAGCACCTTCCCACAACCTTCTCTAGACACACTTTTTACAGCATCAAACAGCAAACTACATTAATACATAGGCACAATGTTGTTCTAAGAACTGTTGTTTAAAAATTCATTTAGTTTTGGGATCATTTTATTTAAATACTTATTCATAGCAATGTCAGAGTGAGGACTATGAAAACAAGAAGAAATGGGTTTATCTTTTCATTGGATCATATTCTTGTTCTGTATCTATCAGAATAGCACAGTTAAAGCACCCATAACTTTCCAGTGGAAAGAAATGTGTTAAGTTGTTCAGATTACTCTTATAAACCTTTGTGAAGATTAGCAGTATAATTGCTTCATTGTTCATTTTGTTATAATTAAAAGAAATAAAAAATTCTGTGTAAGATAGGTTTGAATTCTGTGTATAAATTTACAGTTAGCAGCACAGTTCGTTCCTTTACTAAAGTGGCAGCTCTTAACACAGAAGTTACTACAGATGCTTGCCTAGCTGATGCTAGACAGGCGCTGCTGTGAAAATCCTCTAACACATGTTTTAGAAATTCCTTGTGTTGACCCATTTTTAAGCTACAGCACAAGATTACATAAAGATCTAAAAAATCTACATAGTAGACCTCTAAAGTTCAATGAAATAACCCCACCTTGTATGTCCATTTGTGTCTCCTAGTCTGTTAAGTAGTCAGTGAATGAATCGCATAAGTTGTTCTTCATTTGTGTAAGCTAAACAGATTGAACTCTACTCTTTTGTTACATGATATGGTTTCTAATTATTTTCATGGTCTTTATACAAATGATCATTGATTTATCATTCTCCTTGTTGTTTTATACAAAATTAATCTAACACTAGCAGTTATATCAATGCTGAACATATCGATAAGGTGACCCTTCATTCTGCTTCAGTCTACCTCAGGTTATGCAGGGCCTTTGAACATACCACTGCCTAGCAGCCTATGCTTAGCTACTGAATTATCTTAAGTCCTTTTCAGGAGTCACTGAATAGAGATTTCCATTCTACAAATAAAGACCTCTTTTTCTGTTCCTAGACATATAACTTCACATTTGGCTATATTCAAACACTTCACTAGTTCATGCCCAACTTGCTGAGTCATCCAGGATGTTCCATAACTTTGGTCTATTTTTATTTATATTTTGCAGCTTGTCTCTCTTCATGTTGTTTTTGGAACTGATTAACACATCTTAATTTTCCTCCAGGCCTTTAATCGGAGCATTAAATGCCAGAAGGTCCAGGATTACTCCCTCCAGGATCTGGCTATATTACATTCACTTTTACATGATTTAGAAATTATCTGGCTGTATTACATTCACTTTTACATGATTTAGAAATTATCAGTCAATTCTTAATGTGATGTTTAATATCTAAGATATGGTTTTTTCAGGTTTCTTGATTAAAATAATGTGCATTACTAGGTTAAAATGAATCTTATCAACACTATTAACTTTATCAAACAAATTTCTAATTTAATTTTAAAAATTATGTTGGTTTGATAGCACCACATCCCATTTAAGATTAAACTTAATTGATTTTTTTTTTTGTTGGCTAAACTTCATTATTTTCTTTGGTTAAGATTTGTATCAAATAGATGTGCCTATTCTGCCAAAATTCAGCCAAAAGCTACTGGTTTGAGAACAGACTGTATGGTAGACTATCTGGAAACAGACAAAATAGGGACGCCTGAAATGATCTTCAGTAATAACAGGAAGAGTGAGCAGCTCCTTCCACTTCTTCAAAAACAAGATATGCTACTGAAAAGAAAATTGATGTCAATAAGTTACTTTTCACTGCTATTGTTATGAATCTCAGAAACACTAGTAATTGTTTCTACATAATAACTAGAGTTTAAAAGAGGGATTATAATGAGAATTTTTAACTCACATTTTTAAGGTTTTCTCATAGTTGTTCTATTCATTGTGTACTAGTGTTTAATTTTTGGGCTAAGATACATTAAATTTATTAAAATAAACTTTGGAAAGTTACATTTGAAGGAAGCTACATGCTTTTAAAGGACATTAAGAGCTTGTTTTTTTAATTTGTTTCTTATTATTTTGGTATTAAAAGAGATGATTTCATTCTTGCTTGTATCACCCTACTTTTTACTATTCTGCATGTCATGGATAATATTTATCAAAAGGTGTCCTATTTTAAATACGTATCTTAATTGTTAATTTTCTGTAAGTGACTGACTCACAGAACAGAGATATTTCATCCTAACTCATGGATTCACTGAATATATCTCGCAGCTTCAATTTTCTATTTAAATCTGGGAAAATTTCAGGTATCCAAATAATCCCATCCTGAACATCTGTTTACCTCAGAAAAGCTGACTGCAATGCCCACTTTGTGTCTAAATAAGGGATGAATTCCAACATATCATCATTGTTCTCATCTCAAAGACAAACAACTGGCATTTCAAAGGCAAAAATCTACAGGCAAAAACCTAAGAAAAATAAGAATCAGAAAGAGACCAAAATACTGTGCATTGACATTTTCTGAATTGAAATTTTTCAATATGTTTGGTCTACATTTTTGTTTGACATCTCAGTTCTCAATTCTTGTTCAGGGTAAGAGGAAATGATGAGTGAAATTTACAGAATATCATAGAATATTACTGAAATTCTTGCTTTTGCTTAGCTCTTACTTTTTGCTCCTATGGACACTCATAGAATCATAGAATAGTTAGGGTTGGAAAGGACTTTAAGATCATCTAGTTCAAACCCCCCTGGCATGGACAGGAACACCCTGCACTCATTTATTGCCTGTTGCATTTTATACATACTTTCAAGTTGTTAATGATTCTCCAAGTTATTAATTTCCCTTTTTAAGGAAACTTCTTGAAGTTGGACCAGAACACAAACAAATAAAAAAAAGTTTTCTAGAGGACTTTAATTTCAGATTAAGACATTGAAATATACCTTTCATATATACCTGAAGGTTGGCAGGAGGAGTTGTTTGAGAAGCATCTAATTGCCTTGCAGTAATGGACATCTGATTCAAAGCAACAGTGGTTCTCAAAAAACCCTTTATTAATATACACCTACATGCATGGGTGTATGTGAATTGTGGGTCTAAACTTCCATGATAGTCATTGGAGATCGATTCAATGAAGCCTAGAGACTAGACAGCTCACCAGAAAGTAGGCACCAGGTTTCATACACTTGTCCTGATTGATCTCCAGCTGCCTGACCCAAAGGAAGTGTATATCCTGTATGTCCTGAGTCATGCATGCAACTCAGTGCAGATTCCTAAAGTGAGGTGTCTTGACTGACTGTTTCTGAACTGGCCCTCACCCTTGCTGCCCCTAAGGTATTGTAGTAATCTCCACTATTGTAGTAACTATGACCCAGAGTTACTCCTGAACTCCTGAACCCAGGCCCTGAATTAGGTACCCTACAGTGTGTGTCTTACCATATATTGTCTGTTGCTCTCTGTTAGCTGTGGTGCTGGTGAGTTTGCTCCAGGGAACGAGGTACATGCAAGTTGCCTCTACTCTATGCAATCTTCCAACACTATCCGAATGGACCTTGTGTTACCAAAGCGCTAAATTATACCCTTATGCTTACTCAGGCTATAGATAAACTTCAGTGTCATGCTGTGAAAAAGCCACTGTGACATGGGCATGTGAGGCTCAGAAGAGACATTGTTCCACATTGTGGACACAGAGACTAGGATTCAGTTGCTTAATTCTAAATATTCAGTGTTTTTTTATATGTTAACAGGTATCTCACCCTGCATTCAGCTGCTGCTCCAGAAGGATTTGGGTTTCCTGTAAAGCCTGTGCCATTTGTGCCAACTCTGTTCAGATGGTTTGGATACACTAGGGCATATAAATGGCATTGGGAGTCAGTAATCCATTTTTGTAGTGGTTATTTTAATAATAGAGATACAATTTTTATCACGTAGTTCATAATAATAATGATAATATTGGCATGTTTTCTTTTAAACTTTCCAAGTTGTTCCATTGCACAAATTGAGGAAAAATTCATATTTCAAAAGCCAAATGAAATTTCTGCCTTTATATTTGCAGGGAACAAGATGGAAATGTCAGCCAAGTACGTTCTTGATTCTGAGGACCAGAAGGCAAATAAGTAGAACCCTACTCTCACTAATGATACCTCATATTATCTTTGGTCAATTTAATCCTTTTTGCAATTTTGGAAGACAGTGCACATGGGGTCCCTGCTATTTTTGTTTACTTATAATCAGTAATATTACATTTATTCAAAACAAGCTTAGGGGCAATCTTTTTCCTTAGGGGAAAGAGCTGACAACCAATGCACTGTGGGAAAAAATCATTAATTAACAAGTTGTAGAAAGGCTGCAGAGAGAGAATATCTTAGGAAATGGAAGCTTTGGAACAGCTTTGATTGGTGAAGCACCATCTGACATCAGCGTTCCTCTGTGTGAGACAAAAAGTCATTTGTAAACAAACTTTGAGACATTAGTGATGACATTTGAGAGATGAAATCTGAAAACCTGTCCTAGTGAAACCAAAACAGAATAAATTATTCCCAGTGAGTCAGAAAAGAATTCAGAGCTCTAAAGAAATGAGTCAGAAACTAAATATACAGAGTAGGATAAAGGCATGAAAAAAATAACTTTAGCAGTAGAAAGATGCAGCAGAAAACTCAACCTAATTCAGTCAGTGGCTAATGTGATCAAAATCTGAGAACCAGTTGATTTGTATTAAATATGGCATGAGGTATTTTGATCACTTTGAGAGAAGTAGAATTGAATAATATGTTTGCTTGCAATAGGAATTAAGTATTTAATAAGAAAGCAAGAATTGCAAGTAAAGGAAGGGAAAATGATTAGAGAAACAGAGGGCCAGATAAGGAATTATCAACAAAGAATGATAGAAGCTGCAATGCTACTACACCAGGCAAAGCTTGCAGCTGCAGCCTGGAGTAGATTGGCAGTCTGTAGTCTGGAGGACTTGGAGACCAATGCCATTGCTTTGTATTGTGGGCACTTCCAGGTGCTCTGCTTCCTATGATACACATCTATATAATTATATCATCTGCTCATGTGAACCTGGCAGCAGCAATAAATTGTTTTTTCCCATTACTGAACACTCAGACTAGAGGTTTGTGATACTCTGAGCAATTTAAAAGCTATACATAAGCATTTAGGGCATGACTCACCATTATTTGCCCCTGGTTTAGTCATTAACAGTTAGGAAAACAGGACATAAAATGGAAGTTAGCTCTAACCGAAAAACATTTTCTATCACTCTTTTCTCTGTTCTAAATTATATTCTTAGGCTGGGGATATTTGCAGCTTCAAACTGGAGCTGCAGATGAGATCACACTGGGCATCTTACAATAAATTCCTTACTGCCTGCATTCTTCATCTCTTCTTCTTCTATTAATATGAGGGTCTATGGAGAAGTATACTCACAAGTAATAAAATACTTCCTTAAGCTGAATATGTGGATGTGGAAGCGAAGGATAATGTAGCTTATTCTATTTGCTAGATCTACAGTGTAATCTACAAAGAGGGTGAAGAAGGTGAGCAAAACTTACAGAGGGTAAAGGCAGAGAAGCAGGGGGCTGTGATGCTTGGGCTCATTGTGCATTCTTCGATTTGTATAGACAGGCTAAGAGCAAAAGAACAGAATAGTAACATAGAGGGCAAGGGGGAGATATGAAAGCATCAGCTGCAGTGAGTAATACACAGGATAATAGAAAAGAAGCTATATTTGGGAGACAGACAGATGAATACCTTTGCAAAGGCTGTCTATTACCCAAAAGCAGATTCCTATTGTGTCCAAACAAGAGGTTCTGAATAATTCAGCATTATTGTTTCTCACCACAGATTGTAGCAAGGCATGGAAAAGGAGGAAAAAGTTTAATTAAACTTTTTGCCAGTTTTTTGATACGATTAAAAATAGCATCTGAATTTTTCAATTTTACATTTTATATTTTATTTTTCTGTGAGGATAATGCATTGAATCATAGAATCATAGAATAGTTAGGGTTGGAAAGGACCTCAAGATCATCCAGTTCCAATCCCCTGTAGTGGGCAGGGACACCTCACACTAAACCATGCCATCCAAGGCTCTGTCCAAACCTGGCCTTGAACACCACCAGGGATGGAGCATTCACAACTGCCCTGGGCAACCCATTCCAGTGCCTCACCACCCTTACAGCAAAGAACTTCTTCCTTGTATCCAATCTAAACTTCCCCTGTTTAAGTTTGAACTTGTTATCCCTTGTCCTATCACTACAGTCCCTAATGAAGAGTCCATCCCCAGCATCCTTATAAGCCCCCTTCAGATACTGG
>WYDI02034468.1:0-73040 GCA_009867235.2 Psittacus erithacus
CGCCTCAGCACCCTCACAGGGAAGAGCTTCTGCCTAAGAGCTCATCTCAATCTCCCCTCTGGCAGGTTAAAGCCATTATCCCTTGCCCTATCACTATGTTCTGTGACTCTCCATAAAGCACTTCATCTTGGATGTATACAGTTGTTTCGTCGCTTCCCAAATAAACAGAAAGAAATTTCACCAAAGCAGAGTCTAACTGCGGCCTAATTCACTATTTGGGAAATGTGTGAAACTGTCTACAGAGAACTGCATGAAGCAAATAAAACTGAAAATAATATTAAAAAGTGCTAAGAAGTTATTTTGTTCATGTCTTTCAGGTATAATTATCTATTGCGTAGCTTGCATCCAATGAATAGTAGAAAAGAAAAAGAATGAACACAGAAGTATTTAGAGCAGAATGTGCTATTTTGAGTCTTCAAATGGTGGTGGCAACCTCCTTTCCCCTTCCCTCCTCCTCAAATAAAACCAAATGTCTTCTATAATTCAATCTAATTATAGATGTTTGCATACTGAAGTTGTTCTGTGTGGTGCCAGTCACTTGCTGCTTGTACATGTGCCACCCAACCACTTCACTCCCTGTTCTTTATCCTCTCCACCCACAAATCCTTCAGATCCCGAGCAACCACAATATCCTGCAATTGGCTGCTTGGAGGAACTGTGAGCTCAAGGTGTATGTGCACAAATGGACTCATTTCTAACAGATGAACACCAAGGTCTTACCTTTGCAGGTGAAGCATTTGATGTGAAAGTGCCTGGCCTGAACACGAAGTACTTCCCCTTTACATGGCTCCCCACATTTATGGCAGTGGATGACAGGCTTTTCAGAGGGGTGGTGAGGCTCCTGAGGATGGGCCACTGTAAAACAAGAGAATACAATTTAAACTCAAACAAAAAGGACATTTGCTCCTGTACATAAATCTGTTCTCAGACACTTTACACCATGATCCAAACATATCTGTTCACGTTTTACACTCATCTGAAAAAGTCACCACCTATTTTAAATACAGCCTTTCCATAAACCAGTAGTTTAAGCCATTCACATCAATTCCTACCTCTTTCCACTGAGACTGCCATAGAAAGACAAGGAAAAATTCCCTCTCAGTTTTAGTGCCATGAAGTGTTTCAGAATGCCTAGGCTTTTCTTTCAAGAACATGAGTGTGTGCAAACCATTCAATGAGCACACAAGGCAACAAGAACTGAGCTATTTTAATACAAAAAGGGATACAATCCAAGCAAATGGAATGAAAGGAAAGCAATTCCAAATAATGTTTTGGGAAACCAGATGAACCAAGCAGCCTGACTTTGCATGCAAATGACTATGTTAAATAGAAACTACAAACATCTCCATTTTCCTACAGCACATACCTAACACAGGGAAAGCACATCTGAAGTGCAAAGAAAACAACATTATTTGTTTCTACTACCATTAATTCTGTATTATAAATCCCATGCAGAAAGGACTCTCTGCATGCAAATTAGAGATATCATGAGTAGAAAGAAATGATCAAAGCATCTGAAATACACTCAGGGAGACAAAATCCCACATACTAGCCATTGATCAGCTATCCCACAGCCCAGAGCAGAGCTTGGATAGGAACAGGAAAGGTTTGTGTCAGCTTTATTGTGTATTTCACTGTCGTAACAGAATCTTTATTGCTCCACATTTGGCTTCCATAAAAAACATTTAACTTTCCCCTCAGATGTGCCTTGTGGCAGTTGGGGGCCCCAGTAGCAATGATCAGGCGTAAGCTAAAGCAAGTCTCAACTGTACTGTTTGAGGTGGAAAATATTACTCAGAATGTTCCCAAACAAACTATGTTCCTTCAGATCCCCCTCCCACATCCCATTCTAGCAGTAGAAAGTTGTCCTCCTTGTAATACTGTACTCAAACTAGTGATGCTCATTGGAACATTTCAAAGAAACATACCTCTCTACCCACACCTCTGTCTTTGTATGATTCCTGTTCTGATTTCCCTGGCCTCCAAAGTGCTGATACACCCACATCACCCTCACTGGGAATCATTATTATTTAATCTCTGTGTTTTCTGGAGCTCCTTTCTTCTCCTGATCAATTCCTGACATATCCCTAGACAGGTTTATGCTGTTTTTCCCTCCTCGCATCACTGCTCATGGGTACCTTGCTTGTATTTCCTGCACCATCTTCCTCCCTTTCTTCAATGATTTTCCAGGGAAAAAGCCCAATTGCTTCATCAAGTCCTTCTATATTACTCTATAAATGGCTTAGTGAAGAAATGCTGCTATCACTCTCCATTATATAAATACAAGACTAATAATAAAAAAAGCCCAATATGTGATTAGGGCAGTAACAGCATCAAGAATGGAGGATAACAGATATTCCAAGCAATAATTTCTGCTGTAAATCCAGCCAAACTCATAGGGCAGCTGCTACTTGGTTCTTACCACCCCCACCACCATTCTTCAAAGAAAAAGGCTGAATTCTTCCACTCAAGATCAAAGTTTTTAATACCTCCTCTCTGGTAGCTCATTTCAACTATTTCCCTTGAGCAGTTATTCAGCTCATACTGGCAAACAGAATGCGGTTGGCAATGCCGGTCAGTATTCCAATTAGAAGGTCCATTTAAATAAGAGCCCAGTGAATGCTTTGCCTTGAGTGAACCTCATCTAATAGTCTGCACTGCAATACCGTTTCTGGAGCAGAAGTTATTCTTCCAAACAAGACTATTAACTATTAACTTGTAACCAAGGAAACACATAGTTTTTGTAATGAGAAAGAAAGAAAGAAAATAAGAGCCAGAGATACAAGTGTTAGCAAAGTAAATTATTATGAGGAAAATTCCTTCTCAGATCCAGGCAGCCTGAGAAAGGCCTGATGCCAAGTGAAGAAAAGGCAACAGAATGGACTTTCAAAGTTGCTCAAATGAGGAACTGGATCTAGGGTTTGGGGAAATGCTCCCTAGGATTTATACAGCGCAGCGTGAAATCTGTACCTGCAATATTCTGCTCTCTTAAACTCACACGTGGAAGGGTCCCTAACACATTCTGCATGCCAGGTTCCAGATCTTCTGGTATTGATCTGAAACACAGGTTCTTGCTCCTTACTAGAGAATAAATAAATGTTTTCAAGACTGGTCTAATGATGTAATTTCCTTCCAGTTCTGCCTTTACAGCCATTTAAATGAATACAAACACTGCTAGTTACTATTTCCAGCCTGATATCTTAAATGAAGCTGATTATGGAACATGAAAATTGTGAGCTGCTCTGCGTCTGAAAACCCTGAGCTAGGAGCTAAATTCATCTCCTCACAGGGATTTCACATCTTGAGTCAGTAAATACTTCAGGCTCTGCCTGCACCAACCCTCCCCACATCAGCTGCATACTAGAGAGCACTTTCTCAGGCATCATGCACTAGCAGCAAGCGCAATAAGGCCACTCTAAATCATGTCTAAGACAATAACAGACTCCAGGCAGCGCAACTAGTAACAGGACATAAATTTTGGATCTGGATAACCCAGATTCCAACCCCTGCTCCACAACAGATACATGAGCTCTTTGGCTCGCATGCCCTTAACTCAAAAGTCAGACAGCTAAGTTCAGCTGAAGCCTCTGAGCCTGTAACCCATCAGCTTAAAATGAGGTTACCTGAATGTTTTAGTTTGCGTCTTGTGCGCTCCTGATTGCAAACCGGGTGTAACAGTGCTGTCAGACTCACCCTATGTGAGCGTAAATACAGCTACAAAGGTCCCAGGCACTGGGATAGAAACAGTAGCAAAAGCAGCTACAACAGTAAGCTGGTCCTGATGGCCACACATGCCACATCATCCATATTTCTGGAAGCAGCATTCATTCGGAAGCGTGCAAGTGGACAAACACCAGCTTTAAGGAGCTGCATTGCCTTTAATGAAGTTTCAAATCCAAACATATTAACAGCACAACTATCTTCCAAATTAAAGAAATTAAAAAGAACATAAACTATCAACTTTCTGAGGGAGAGAGGGTACCACAGCAACACATTCTTGGTTCAGTACTGGGGCTTACTACTGTTTTCATATCACTAAGTACAACCTTACAGCATAGGTAGTATAATATAAACACAAGTCAAGTATTTCCCAGTTCCATTATACTGATGTGAACCAACACTTATCTACATACAGATGATGTCTAGCTGCGATTTTATCAGTGTAGCCCCAAGCACCATAACAAGATGCACTGATCCTTTTGCATAAGATTAAATACAACGTACCTATCAGTCTAGCTCAAGGTGCAAACGCCTACTAACACAATAGATCTAATTTCAAACAAGTATCATCCCATCAAAGGTACCTAGGCTACTGACTGAACTGTGTTCCTCTAAATGGGCTCTAGTTAAACTAGCAGTGTCTGCACTCGAACAAAGGGATGCTGGGAGCAGGCACACAGATCAAACAGATGCAATATTTTCTTTGAACATTTAGTCCTAGTCCTTCAGCACATTTCAGGTTTAACTATGAAAGCCACAGTACCTACAGAAGCCTAAGCTGTCACAGTGAGTCTTTACAATTTTACACAGACTAATTACAAGAGATCATCAGCAAAACTTTTCCAAAGTTCCAGGCTGCTTTATAGGTTTTCGCTTCCAGTGCTGCTGGGCACTGCATAAAGACTTATGGGGTTTCTTTATCAATAAATAAAATCTCTGGTCAGAGATATACATAGGATTTCTTAAGCTACACTGACACTTCCACTCCTCCTTATAAGACCAGCTTAAATGAATAATCAATGAATAATTAATGCTTTAAGCTCATTTAGGCTTCCAATAAGACAAATCAATGTCTCATTGCACATCCAACTCACCCAGAGTAACACATACACTGAATGGAACAACTGGGAAGTCTGGATTACACTGTTAAATGATGAAGGTGAAGGAAGAAAAGAAATATATAAATCAATAGCACCTTCTTCTACATGGAAACAGTCTTTGTCACTGGGGTATCGCTTTGTGCTGCCACCACTCCATAGACATATCACTATGATTTTTGCCATCCCTTACGTTCCCTTGTGAATCCTGCAATGTTGGCTTCATTATATGTTGCAGCTGCGCTATTTTGAGGTAAATTCGAAAGCAGCTCTACCAGCTCAAGAGTACTTGTTACTGCATTTCATCAAAGCATCTCAAAATAATCCCAGATCTGCAAAGAAACAATTAAAAAGCGCCAGAGAAGAGCAGTGATGACCCAGCATTCATGTGAGAAACCAAGGCACTCTGAGCAAAATGAAGGAATTCATTCGCTGCACAAAGTTTAAAGCTAGTGTGCCAGTGGCGCTTTATGTAGAGCAGATCATTGTACAAAGGTTTAATAGCAATTACAGGTTTTGCTGCATCAGCCAGAAAAGGACCTCAGCACTCATAGCAACCCCTTCTGAAATGGAAATCGCAGCAACTACCTGAAGAATAACAGTTGGCAAATTAAAGAAAATGATGGAAATAAATACTGCAGCCTCCTTTATTGGTGGTTCTCTCCCTGAACACAGAGCTGTTAGGAAACCAAAGACCCAAGCTAAGCGAGCCTTAGCTGCAGATTCTTGCTGGCAAGACTCCATGTCTCTGCTGGAAGCCAGAAAATACTTCGGCTTTTTATTGGAAGGCAGAAAGAAGCTTCTGGGAAGCGCCTTGCTGCGTGCATGCTGCATCACAGAGGTCAGCAGAATACGCTGCGTTCAGTTCTGCTCTAAGCTGAAGTAAAAAGCAGCTTCCTCTACATTGAAACAGGAGGAGGATACGGGCTACTGTTCTTTTAAACATGAAATTTTTCAGTTCCACATTTGCATGCCTCCCTTCACAAATAAACCTGGAGTTATGCTCAAGCCTATCCATACTGGAGCAGGCGTAACTTCAAGCTTTATGCTAGCATATACAGCTTCTATGACTTACAGCTCTGCAATCTCTGGGCTCTTTTGCATAGCACTGAGAACATGCTGTGCCCACAGCAGCATGGGCAATGGGACTCTCAGGATTCCACAGACCCGTCCTTTATATTTTAAGAGGGGCTTAATACAGACAGCACGCTCTGAATGGCTAACTTGCCACTAGCTGCTGTGTCTTCGAGGCTGAAGACCGAGCTATTAAGGACAAATAAAGCAGATTTAATGTTGTGAAACCATTGCATAGTTTTTTTGCTAGACTGATTCAAATGTCCTCATTCTTTGCTTTCAGGAAGGATTTCAGGCCATCAATTCTTAAATTCATTTACAGGATATGAAGTTCAGACTTGAAGGTCTAAATACAAAGATTTCCTCAGTCTCTGATGCTGCCAAGCAACTCCTGCTGGGCAGCCGCCTGCCTGGGACAGGGCAGAGGAGGCAGATAGGCACAGTGCACAGGGCTACAAGCTGTGAAAAGTGCTGCTCTGAGATGAAAGGTGCAAGGGACACACCAGATAACCGAGTGCAAGAACCAAGGTCGAAGGAGGTGATCCTGCCCCTCTACTCTGCTCTCGTGAGACCTCACTTGGAGTATTGTACACAGTTCTGGTGTCCTCAACATAAGAAGGACATGGAACTGTTGGAACAAGTCCAGAGGAGGCCACGAGGATGTTCAAGGGACTGGAGCACCTCCCGTATGAAGACAGGCTGAGAAAGTTGGGGCTGTTCAGCCTGGAGAACAGAAGCTGCATGGAGACCTCAGAGCAGCCTTCCAGCATCTGAAGGGGACCTATAAGGATGCTGGGGAGGGACTGTTCATTAGAGACTGTAGTGACAGGACAAGGGGTAATGGGTTCAAACTTAATCAGGGGAAGTTTAGATTGGATATAAGGAAGAAGTTCTTTACTGTAAGGGTGGTAAGGCCCCGGAATGGGTTGCCCAGAAAAGTTGTGAATGCTCAGTCCCTGGCAGTGTTCAAGGCCAGGTTGGACAGAGCCTTGGGTGGCATGGTTTAGTGTGAGTGAGATGTCCCTGCCCATGGCAGGGGCGTTGGAACTAGATGATCTTAAGGTCCTTTCCAACCCTAACTATTCTATGATTCTGTCAATCTCTTGTGTTACGTTTCTTATGCAAGTGAGAATGTGTGTGTGTGTGTTAATCATCATTGATTTGCTTTGCAAATTTCTGGCTTCTAGTCGCTTGCTGGCTTCTTTGTAACTGATATCTGAAATTGAGGGGAGTTGTCAGGATGCCCTCTTGGCAGGAACAACCTGGACATGGCTGTGTCAGCATTTCATGCATTCATGACGTTTTGAATATTCCTCTATCATCAGTCAGATTTTGATACATCTTAGAATGCTCTTTTACGATTATTCACCAGCACTGGTATTATTTATTTGTTGCATAATTAAAATAGTGGTGATTGCTATGTACAAGTGAGTAACTTAAGAGTATTTTTGAGTCAGAATTTTGCACTTAAAAAGGTTGAGGTTGTAAATTCATTTCAAGGTTTCTCCCTTGCAAATTATGCAGTGTTAAAGTCTCTAATGTGTTTGAGTAATTTCAATAAGTTTAAAAGATTGTTTCCATTTACAGTGCATCCTTCTGCATAGGTGTTAGTGTCTCTATTAGTAGAGAAGTCTACTGAGCCACATCTTTTTGATATTTCCACTTCAAACAAGTTGCAATTCTGTGCAGTGTTGCAATCCAAGCAAAGTGTTTTCAACCCAGTAGAAGGGAACAGTAGGGCTTTAAGCCTTTAAGAAGGACTTTAGACATGCAAGACTTTGCATGTGTGTGATTTTGTTCATCAGGTGCTGTGTACCGTCAGCACTGAAACTATTTCCTTGATTATGTGCGGGTTGTTGTAGGCCCTGGTTATCACCTATAGAAGCATATAGTCCCAGTGTTTGCCCTAGTGTCCTTTGAAAACAGTTTTCTAACTGTCTTATGTCATGTGCTGGTGGACTCTCCCATGGCACAATCTGCTGGGAAGTAACTTATGAGGACTCTCTTACTTAAGTTCTGTCATTTTACATTGCCAAAAAGTAGTCAGAGAATATAAAATTCCTTTTTCCATCTTGGGGTGTTGGGTGGGAGAAGACCCTTAGACCACTCCAAACTTTGATTGCCAGGGGAGGAAAATAGTGTGGAGTATGGGACTGATGCACTTGGGAAACTTCAGACTTGCAGAATGTCAGCATACCTTGGTACATTAAATACTGTTGGCTCTACCAGAATCACTTGTTATTTGTAATTGCTTGCCCATTCTTCATAGTTTACCTGATAAATAAGCACAGTAGAAAACATTTCACTGAAAGTATCTTGTTACTAAAACAGATGATTTGTTTTGCTTCGTCAGAAAACTCTACAAACGTTATGCGTTCCTCCGCTGTGATGATGAGAAAGAACAATTCTTATATCATCTCCTGTCATTCAATGCTGTTGATTACTTTTGTTTTACCAATGTTTTCACAACAATCTGTAAGTATTTGCTTTCCCTGGAACTGTGATTTCCAGATTTGATTGAGTCCATATCCAAAATTCTAAATGGCTCTGAGCAGCATGCCTTAACGTGTTTGTTCGTCTTTTCCTGGTATGCATCTGAGTGTGCTGTAACACTGTGTCTGCGATCTTCTCTGGTGGGCAGTAGTGTCTCTGTGTCACTAAAGGCTTTTGTTTATAACCTTACAAAATAAGCAGCTTTAATCCTTTTAGTTGAGGGAGAGTTCTCCACAGGAAATTTTGTGGTGGGCTTGTTTGCATGATGCTAAACAAGAACCATATGGATTGCTCATTATCAAGGTAAGAATATTAACACCTACTTGAAATTGAAAGAAAACAAAAAAATTTTCCCCTTTCATGCTCAGCCTACTTTGCCACATGCCTGTCTCTGAGTTTCAGGTAGCAGTGAAATGCCCATTGAGGGCTGCATCAGAACTCTGCAATGCACTGAAGTACTTTTGCTTTCTTCTCTTTCTTTTTTAAAAGATAGATGCCCTAGAGAAACTTTTAACCTGTTGGTGCTGATGCTTAAGCATATTACAGAGTCCTCGTGCATTTGTGTACCTGCTGCCACAGGACCTCACTAGTAGGGAGGAGTAAGGAAAGACTTTAGCAAGGCTTATAAAACTGGGGATGGGGGAGTGTGAAAGGACCCCTGTGGCCCCATGGTAGGAGCTACCCTTGATGGTATGTTATGTTATGATTCATATTTATGTATATGAAAGACAAAGAAAGCAGACATTTAAAATGTATGTAAAATGATTAGAAGCAGAATATGTTTTGGTGGTCTTGTGGGCAAGTTCTGGACAATGCTAAAATCTAGTCTGCTGGATGAAGTTAAATTGTCACTTTAAGACTATCAGCACAGAAAATAAAAAGGGAAACATTAATTAATTCTTAAATGCTATGAGCATCAAGCTTTTAAGAAACTCCAACCACCAAATAGTTTCTTGAGGGCTCTGACAGCTGAGGAGACACTGAGGAAGAAATGTATTAAATGCCTCAGGTGAAAAGCTCTAACTGCAATCCATTTATGCACTATAAAAGATGGGCAAATTGCCAAGAAACAGAATGACCATTCAGATAATTGGATTTTGTTATAAAAGTTTGGTTAATAGGGGGATGTGCATGAGATGCTAGGTGATTGAAGAGCATGTGCATTTCCCCAGGAACAGACGCCTCCTGAGTCAGAGAAAAGGCTGTAACTTGAGTGATACTATGTTGAATTAGTCGCTGGTAAACGAGGGGACCAGGAAGTGTTTGAGCGTGTCTGGTGCCAGTTAGAGGGGGAAAAGTAGTTTATTCTTTTTAGAATCAAGAAGTCTTACGGATAGCATAATTAAGAGCAGTATGGTACAGAGAAACTTTCAGCATTATAAACTATTTTCGCTGAATTTTGTCAGCCACAGTAGTGAATGCTGGTGCAAGAAAGCCCTGCAAACACAGGCTTTGGTTAGTAATTGAATGGGGATTGGTGTTAGCTGTGTAGTGTGCGTACACGCACAAACAAAAGCAGGCAGTTAGGAGTTGAGGTTTGAGTTGCATGCTGAGCTGCAATGTAGTCCTAGATACATGAATATTCTGTCTTTACTTTCTTGTCTCTAAGCTGGGAACGAGTAACCGTCTTCTTGATACGTTTTGAGGCTGGTAAATGAAAAATTACTCTACTTACATGAAGGCATTATGCCATCCATACTTCTTTTTCCAGTCGATAGTGTTTTGCTGTCATCTCTGCTTCTTAATGACTGCTATATGTACATTTCCTGATTGTCAATCAGTGCTTAGTATGCAGGTGTTAGCATGATTAAATAGCAGCTCTGATGTTTTTAACATTTCACGGTACTGCAGTATTATTTTGACTTACCTTCCTCCCCGTCTTCATTAAAGAGGTTACATAACTATCTTTCATTTCTGAAGTGTAATTTCTTCTTGTGTTTGCAGTGATACCATACCATATATTGATTGTTCCTAGCAAGAAACTTGGTGGCTCAATGTTTACAGCCAATCCTTGGATCTGTATCTCGGGAGAGCTGGGTGAAACAGGAGTCCTGCAGATTCCCAGGAATATATTAGAAATGACTTTCGAGGTTTGTATTGCTTGAAACAAAAAAATGCTTTGGATGTTCTGTTTGTTCAGTTTTAAATTCCCCCTTTGCTGTACCATCTTGCCATACATTTCATGTCATTAGTCGGTGTGATTAGTCACGAATATTTCCTGTGCCTCTACATAGCAGATTTAATCTATATTTAATAACATGCAGAAAAAAATGACTGACAAATCCTTAGTGCAAATAGAAAGACTGTCTTTTACATTACAGCTTTGTGCTTTTATGGTGGGAGGTATCATATCCCCTTCTGTTGGAAACGAAGTTATTCTGCACTTATTTTTGTGTGTGTGCATGCATTGAGTGAAATTTAATTGAAAAATCTAGTTTAGCTGTGTTGTTTCTGCTGATCAAAATAGTATTTAACAAAGAAAAACAAATAAAATCAAATAAGGCAACCTACACCTAAAAAGTCCAGAATCAATCCTGCGGTCAGAAAAGGGGAACCACATTTCTGATTCCTTATCTGAGCATGTTCTTTAATACTTTATGTCTCCAATGTGCTGCTCTTTTTCAGTTTGCACTGTCAAATTCTTTGTTTAATTTGCAGTGCCAGAACCTGGGAAAACTGACCACAGTGCAAATAGGACATGATAATTCAGGGCTGTATGCCAAGTGGCTAGTGGAATATGTTATGGTCAGAAATGAAATAACAGGGCATACTTACAAGTAAGTATCATCCTGAAATTTCATACTGGGTAAGTAGAATTTCTGCGGGGAGCTGGCACAGTAGCTCTTGTTTGATTAGAAAGGTCTTATCTCCTGGGACTTTGTGTCTACAGTTGCTGCTACCTGAAGGCATAGAAAGGTCATTCGGCTTCTGACATTAAGCAAGTTGGGATTCTTATAAAATTAAGCAGAGTTTTCAGTTTGCAGATGTTCATGTCTAGCTGTGAAACACTGGTGGAAAAGCTGAGTTGAGTGTTGCACATCTTAAAAATAATCTCCCTCAAACCCAAGGAAGAAATAGCAAGTTAGAGCTTGCAGCTTATCAAATAAGGGTGGTATTTTATATTAAGGCTGAGTGCTCTAGGTGTTACGGAGAAACCTTTGGACACATTCTGGGACACAGGGGCTTATAAGTGTTGGAAACCTGTGTTTACATAGTTAAAGAAAAGGAACGAGATTTACAGTAAAATTAAATTAGGTACAGCACAGTGTGATGCCCTGTCCTTTGTCGGAGAAACTGTCAGGCTCATGATGGCAGACTGGTAGGTTAAGTCCACTCAGTTTTCCATGCCAGCTTGTTTGTAATTAAATGAAGAGGGAAGATTCTATTTTTGGATGCTATTCAGTTTTCCGATTAAGCTGATTGAACTGACATCAACATTGATTTGTAGAAGGTGATGATAAGCAAGTGAGCATGTGTGCTTTCTGTGTCTAATTTAATGTCCCAATTTCAGTAGACGTATAGGTGTTTTGGCATTTCAGGATATGTTTGGGTTTTTTTTGTTTTGTGGCTGGCCTGCTATGTAATCGATGAAAGCATTGGAGTATTTCACCACCCATTTATAGTGTGTAGTGGGTCTTCCCGTTTTACCTCTTTTTCCTCCGCAGCCCTCAAATCATATCCTACATATAGGACAAGACAAAATCTGCCACTCTTTGCTTTGCAAATAATTCAGCGCAACATTTAGTACAAACTTGAAACTGAAAAACTGGTATATTTTTGATGCCTCTGCTGGCAAAAGCCAAATCCAAGTCTTTGTTGCTAGATGAATCGTGTATTTCTAATGACTATACTAGCAGAATTTGGGGTTTATGCAGCTGCAGTTGAAAGTCTTTGGCATGGGATTGAATCTGGGATGAAGGACTTGATCCATGTATCTTCTTTATGTTTTTAGGTTTCCCTGTGGAAGATGGCTTGGAAAAGGAATGGATGATGGCAGCTTAGAGAGGATCCTGGTGGGAGAGTTGCTGACTTCCCACACTGAGGTTGATGAGCGGCAGTGCCGAACCCCTCCTTTGCAGCAGTCACCAAGTATGATCAGAAGATTTGTCACTATATCACCGAACAATAAGCCAAGTGAGTGATGGGGGTTGTCTTGTCTTGTACTGCACTGTCTGCATCATTAACTGAGGAGAGATACTTGCAAACAGAACTGTAATTTCCTTGTATTTTAGAACTGTAGCTTAGAGAGAACCTGGGAAACACACTTAGCCCAAACCCCTGCTCAAAGTCCAGCTAATTTCTGGATTACAATCCTAAGCAAGTTGTTCTATCTAATCAAGTTCTGAAAGTCCCCAAGGATGGAAGAAGATGTCTCTGGACTCCTGGCTCAGTGCTTAGCAGCCCTAGTGGTGCTTTTTTGTATTCTTGTCTTTCATCTGTGGAATGAATGCTATGGAGGAAGGTAGAAATCTGCTGTCTTGTCTTTACCTGTCCTTCATGGACAAAAAAGCTTGCTAGTGGTTTCTATTAATGGACTTCAGTTTTCTATTGAGATTGTTGTTGTGGGCTGTCTTGTTACTGATAAATTAGGAACAGGTTGTTACTTTTCTCCTAAGCATGGTTGGGTTTACAGTGAAGCTATCACAGGAATTATTTCTAGGACATCCAAATTTTGTGGTCCTAACCAAAGCAGAGCTCCTTTTCTTAGCTTTGGGTCCTGGTCTGAAAATTCATATAATATGTAAAAATCCTTTCCATCTGTTGTGTTGAAACACCACAGTGTTAGTTTTGGTATAAACCCAAACCATTTCAATTTCTATCTCCTCCACAGTAAGTAAAAGTAGAAGTAGATTTCTATTATCCATAGTCCAGCCCCTTTTCACTAACAGCGTAAGTTATGCTGGTTCATGCTCCTCTTCTTTTTTTTTGTTGTATGCCTCACTCCTTGTGAAGAGGTACAATTTCTAAAGCTGTTACAGAGTGACTGGATATATTTGTATTTTGCAGAGTTAAATACTGGTCAGATACAAGAAGCTATTGGTGAAGCTGTAAACGGTATTGTTAAGCATTTCCACAAGCCAGAGAAGGAGGTAAGGAGGAGTTGTTTGATAAGTGGCACTCTTGTCTTACTAGTAATTGTAACATTCAGTTAATTTAAATGTTAACATTCTGGTATTGGAAATAGTGTTATAAATGAATCCTGCCAAGGATTCTACCCATACCACTGTCAACAGTGTGGCCTCCTGTTCAGTTTGTTGTAGGTTAACTGAGATTTTACATCTGCATTGAGTACCGAATAGGGTTTTTTATGCCTGTTTTGCATTATCTGTGCTACTTAAAACATGAAAACCCATGGGGCACTTTAAAACAAACAAACAAGATGCACACCCAAACAGCTACCCCACACACATACCCTGCCCAGCAAGTGAAACAGAAGTGCTCTCAAAGACTCAGGTATACTTCTGTATTATACATGTAATCATCATAACAGAAACAGCAGTTATTTCCTGAAACAAACTTAAGCAGCATGCCTCTGTTAAACCATCACAGTCCAGCCCTTCTGAGCCAGAGGGGTCACAGCAGTGCTGGCTCCTGTATGGATATCTCTTGAAAGTCATTAATTTTATTAAAAATAGGTCCTCCCATTCCTTCTGCACCAATTTTCTTGAAGTTCAGTATTGCATGGCAAATTCACATTCAGTGTAATTGTGGTTGATGATCATATTTACACAATAATCTGAAGTGATCATGCACTGGGTTTGCAAAATACAATTTACCATCATGTTCTAAGGGTTTTTTTCCCTGAGGTTTAAAAATTTCATTAAATGCTGGGTTTGTTTGAGGCATCTGCTGCAATAGACTTGTTATCTTTATTACTGAAGAGGAAAACAGTTTCTTAATTTTAGTGCAGTGGTCATTATTATAGGTAAAAGCTGATCTTTATCTTGGCCTTTTTCACGGCTTCATTTGATGATGATGATGAGACCCTGAGACTGCTTTCTTCAGCCTCCTTCTTAGAGAGGTCACCACATTTTTAAATGCTCAGGACTTGTGAGAACTGGGCCATCCTGTCTGGGGCCACTGTTTGACAGTAGACTGTAACTTTGGGCATCTGTTTGTTTAAAAACTGGCTTCAGTAACAGGTGCATGAGACACTTTTATGTCCCAGGCTTCCAAACTGAGATAATATGTGTGTATGCTTCATGTATGTGCTTAACAGAGAGGCAGTCTGACATTGTTGCTGTGTGGAGAAAGTGGACTTGTTTCAGCACTTGAGCAAGTGTTTCAACATGGATTTAAATCACCAAGACTCTTCAAAAATGTCTTTATTTGGGACTTTTTAGGTAAGTGGGAGAAAAGACATACCACAGCCTGTTTGTATCTTTAAAATATATCCATCCTTGTTCCTTATTATTGCCGCTGTGTTTCAGTTGGTGAAAACAGCATACTTAGATGCATCTCTGCAGCTGAATTGCCACAAGAGCTCTTACTTTCTTGTACTTTTGAGAGAAAGAGCATCCGTCTGCCAAAGTTAATGCTGTACAGTAACTAGGCTTTATCCTTCTAGTAGTAATAGTGTAAAACAAACTTAGTGAGGAAGAATTATTTAAATAAGGTGGTGAATGGACGTACGATAACCTTGGTATTAATTGAGCATAGCGGAAGCAATAAATCGACTTCTAAGAGGTTGAGTTGCCTTATAAAACACAACAGGTGTAGCTAGTGTTGTTGGTACTTAATGAATGTTGTAATAAAGGGTTATAAACATACGTTTTTCACACAGTGGTCTAGATCTTTTGACATAGAGCTGAATAGATCAATTGAGTATACAAATACCGTTTAGGAAAGGAATTTTCTAATAGTGTTCCTGTGTTTTGAGTAGGTACTTTGACATCACTCTTCTCCTTATGTCATCATTTTACTGTAGCATCTCAAAACTCAGTAGATAGGAGAACTTCTTTAGCACTGTTCAGAGGGGAGGAAGTGGAATCTCAGTTTTACACATGGAGAACACGTAACTGGATCATACGGAAAGAAGCAGTGGTTAAACATAATAATTCAGGAAATTCATGGATGGGCTTTGAATCTAGGCCTTTCAACTCCAACTGTGCCCTCCATGATACAGACACTCATGCTGGTTTGCCAGTGGTCCAATATGAGCTATCAGATAGTCTTATGGATTTGTAAGCATGCTTATGGGGAAAGTGAGGTGGTATTAAATTTAATCATCTAAAGTTCAAGGTCATAGTGCCTGATTATTTTATTCCAAGCACAGCAGAATCGTATTTCAGTTATTTTAGGTCTGCTATATACACTGATAAAACTTCAGTATCTCCCACCATTCTTTTAAGAAAAAGCACAAACATACTACGAGACCCTTGAGCAGAATGAGATGGTTCCAGAAGAGAACTGGCAGACAAGGGCCAGGAATTTCTGTCGCTTTGTCTCTGCTATCAACAACACCCCTAGAAACATTGGGAAGGATGGCAAGTTTCAGATGCTAGTGTGTCTTGGAGCCAGGTATAAAAAAACTTCTCTATTATTATTGTTGTTTTTATTATTGATACTTTACTAAAATTAAAAGGATGTTGCATATTAGTAAGATAAAGCCACACAACTGCTGGGTTGTGCAGTTGGCTATTACTTATGCAGTTCTTTGGTGTAACTATAGAAGAATCAAGTGAACCATGTCTTGACTTGTTGGGCATGTGAAGTGTGGGTAATCTGACATATAAAACTGAGTATCCCAAAGAGCTGAGCAGCTGAATCAAGAGAGGAAGGTAGTAGGCTGGTGTGAATAGTCTTACCTCCCTTTTATTTACAGCTAGCAAGGTCAGAAGGTAGACACAGGAAAACCACCCATCAGTGAGGCCTCTCCTGTTAATGGCTGGGTGAATTCCCCATGTTCCCCTACTACTCATTGTAGGAGGTGGGTAGGAGGGAAGCTGGGACCATCTAGAAGCCTCTTCACACAAAAGCAGTGTAGCAGGCTAGTGACTTTGGGCCTGCTTGGGACTTCCAGGCCTTCTGGGAAGCACCTTTTGATGTGAGGGGTGGAAAGTGTGGAAACATGTCTGTCACAGGTGCTTGCTGTTTAAACTAGTTCCACAGCCAGTATTTCCTCTTCCCTGTCTTATAAAAATATGCAGAGAAGGTAGTAGGTCTGTTTAGAAGGCAAAGAATAAGAATCACTTCAGTGAAAACATGATATTAACTTGGTTTTATTTTTGTTTCCAAATTGCAAATTGCCACTTTGTCAGAGACCACCTTTTGCATCACTGGATCGCCTTGCTTGCAGACTGCCCGATTACAGCACAAATGTATGAAGACATAGCACTGATAAAGGATCATACTCTTGTGAATTCTCTGATTCGAGTGCTGCAGACCTTGCAGGAATTCAACATTACGCTGGAGGCATCTCTTGTCAAAGGAATCGATATTTGACCTCTTGTCCCACAGGAACAGTCTTTAAAAACAAACAAAAAAGCAACAAGGAGTGAATCTCGTTGGTATGCAAAAGTTCTGTCTTGCCAGTACATTGTATCGTGGACTTGTTCATGGCCCTAAAACGCAACTTTGACTTTTTGTGAAGGAAACTCCAAAAATAGTACGGGCAAATGAATAGAAGCTGTAACCTCAATGTAAAAAAGAGGATTTTGGTATAAATCTATTTTAGAGTTTATTTGCTGATTTGCTTTTTACACACTTTCATGTGAAAGAGATAGAGATGAGTATTGTGCAGCTTATTTTAAAGCTGCAGTATTTCCTTGCCATAGAAAATGTGCAGTGAGCCTTTCAGCATTCTGTGAACTTGCCTTCAGATATGCTGTATGTCATAGACCCCAATGTATACACTCCATTTCTGCTGAGAAGGTCATTCTATAGTTTTTAAACTAATATTTTATATATTAACATTATTACCAATGTTTGATTTTTAACGTACTGGGTCATGTTCTCCTGCAAGGGAACTACAAATCCGATGTGTGCTTTTTTTAATAGCTCCAAAGCACTGATTTGTCAACAGATCATTTTTTTTTTTCATTTATTTTTGTTGTCAGTATTATGTTTAGTGAAATCCAGGAGACTGAACCGTGAAAGGTGCAGAGATCAAAGTAATATTTTTCATATTGGTACGTAATTGCACAGATGAAATTAAGTGTGTTTTTTAACTGATGTTTTTTATTTATTTAACCTGTCGTGTTTTTTAAGTTTGTCCTTAAAAAACTCAAACAACTTCTATGATACAACTAGCTGTATTATGTTGCAATTCTGGATTTATAGTCCAGCCCGCTTAAATGAAAAACTTGGAATAATTGCTTATATACAAAAATATTTCCACTTGAACCAGCCTTTTGAATTTTGGTATATAGTTGCTGCTGGTAATTCTCTTAACTGCTAATAAAGAGGGACGTAAGTTCCTCAAATGCCAGATGACTAAACAAACATGTTTATTCCCCTGTGAAATAATAATGGTATACCTTACTAACACATGTAATGGTATCTTAATTTTTCTGAAAAGGTGGTGAGTGGTAAGGTTTTTTTCTTTTCCTTTTCAATGAATATGTCTTGGGTCCTGTTGTCATAGTCTGCTTCCTTTGGGATGCTTTTGTTTTTAGCAGAGAAAGCGTTAGTCCACTTTTACAATAAAACACAAACATTCTGAAAGCTTAATTTATTGGAGATTTGGAACTTGGCAAATGCCTAAAGGCATCTTTGTTCATTTGGATCCTCTGATAAAAATCTCTTTGAAATGAATATGTAACTTAAGAACAGGCTGATTTATCAGCATTGCAAATTACTGTACAGAAATTCAGGGCTATGTATTTAAGAGGTCTCCACTGTATAAACTTATCTCAGTATTGTCTCTGTTTTGAGAAGCAGAATCCAAGTGTTTTAGCTCATACAATGTTGTAGCATCTTTTCTTTACCTACATCTTAGTCACATCCTGTGATAGTTTTATTTCCATAATTTTATAAGTATAGCACATGTATTAAATTTTTGACTATTTTTACTTTTGTCTTATTTATTTCATTATTAAACTAAGAAGTTCCTTTGTCACTACTTATCAGAGCAAGATTCCTTTTTTGATTTCAAAGTAGCGCTGGGAAGATACAAAGGCAATGTCTGAGTCACTCCTTTTGCCAGGTGGGCATGAATTCTTCAACAGTCCGGAGCTTATAGCAGTATTTCACAGAAGTATTTTGTGCGCGTAGGTTCGGGTTTTGGGGGATTTCCCAGCTGTGGAAGGGCAAAAATAAAACAGATGTCCTTTATTCTAAGAATTTTGTATATTAGACTTAATATGTGGGGATAATCTTTATACGCCTGCCCCAAATAGCTCGTTTATGTATTAAAAATTAGAGTGCTTCCAGCTATATTTAAAACAACTTTACTAGGCCTGTGTATTTCACAGGGAATATGTCTAAGTAAGAAAGGAGGATTGGATTAATTTTGACCTTAACAGATTAGTTGATCCTGTTGAAACCAAATCTACCATAGTATTAAGTATGGATTAATTTTCTCTAGCATAAGGTAGTTAACCCTGAATTCCTGAATTAAGGTGTTGGTTTTGTTTTGTTTTGTTTTTCTTCTTTTCTTTGCGCGTGTTCACCTATTGTGGTGTGATACCATTGGTTTAATGGCTTGCTTTGGTGTGGTTCTTGGCTTCGTTATGACAGTGATACCTGGGATGGACACAGTGTGTGGTTTGTTGGTTCCCAAGTGGTGGGTTCTTTGGCTAGCACATGAGGATGAAGCTGTTCATCAGTGACGGCACACTGTGTGCTAGCTAGATGCAAAAAGATGATGCAGAGGTCATCTTCCTACCTCCTCAGTTACTTTATTTTCACAGAAAAGACTGCTTTGTGATAGACCCTTCTTCCTTCTCTCATAGGAGGTCTATGCTTAATCCTGTTAGGATTCAAAGTGCTTTTTGCTATGGACTTCCAAGTCTGTGAGGATTTTCACCACTGAAGGACCAGTAGAAAGTTCTGAAATGCAGCAGGAAAAATGTTGGGTTTGTTGGATGCAGGGACCACCTAGGAAGACTTTAAGATATTAAATACAGCTGCAAGGTAGCCTGTGCTAGGGTTCTGGGAGGAAATTTGCTGGCATATCTAAGAACAGTTCAGTCTGTAGTAGTAGCTATAATCCCTACCACTCTTCAGTGTTTACCACAAACTGGCCTACTTCTTTCATTGATGTAGCTAGCATCAGTCCCACAGAATAATGTTAGGATCCACCATTTCATCTTTCCATGGATGGATGACTGTTAAGAACAAATGGTACAGCCAACATCTTTACTCTTTAACTAGAGCTTTGTAAAACCCATCTCCCTTTTTAAAATTTGCCTTGCATTTTTTTGTTCAGAAATGAGCTATACAATAAAGCAACTGTAACTTTTTCTCTCCCCATTTACTTTTCTAAAAGAAGGGGGCAGGTCTGGAAGATGCAGGTTTATGTGGTTATGCTATTTTGTTGTTCGGGAGTTTTTTGGTAACAGTTAAGGGGAAAATGTATATGTTTTAGTTTTGTTTTTTTTTTTTAACAGCACACATCCATTCTGTAGAGAGAAATACAATGATAAAAAAATGTAGTTCATAATGCAGTGAATGTATAGTGCTAAATTAGCCACAGGCTGATACCTGGTTTGAGGAGAAGAAATTGATCTATAGGCTATTGATTATGCTTCTTTGATTAATGCTGCCAGAGTTGATACAATAATACTTTATACAAAAGGAAAATGCAAATTAATAAAGACTTGGTTTCAATGTAAGGAAATACTATTACAATAGGTTTATACAAAAAGAAAAAGCCTTTACCTGCCATAGACTTAAACATCTGACATTCTGTAGCTGAAGACATATTCATGAACTGAAGACTATTCCACAACTTTTTCCATTATGAAGTGTGGTTTTCAAATTATTCAAATGGGAGCTACTGGCTGGATGATCCATTTTTTTTGTGTTTTTAATTCATTAATATGTTTAGATTTCTGCAGTGAAACTATTCGGAGTTAACATTTCTATATATTGTCAAATGGTTTTTCTCTGTAGTGCAAGATACTATAGGACACTTGAAAATACTTGAAGATATTGTACATGTACTTCACATTTTTGTAGTTCTTTATTTTATACCTAGAGATTGGCCGTTACACCAAGATGAAGCATCAATACCTTATAAACTATATATCTTATACATGAGGAAATGTCTGACTTTTTTTTTTTAAGGGTGGGTGTTGAAGTCTACATTATAATGACAAAACCAGGCACTGTTTTCTTTTTTTATTTTTCCTGTGACATTTCAATCCATTGGACATTAAATGTGAATTGGATATATGAAGCAGTTTTACAGGTGTAGCTCATTTGCTGAATTGCAATAAAATTTGTCTTCTAACATGAAAAATAGCATTAATGTGCTATTTTCAAAAACCTTTTATTATAATTTGGCTAATCATCTTTTCTTCTTTGCCTGACTGAAAGTACATATGATGTTCTAGTGTCTGATTTCAGGAGATGGTTTTTGTATGGTTTTGTATCTGGTATGTTCAACTAAATGCCTGCCTCACACCCAGCACCAGTGTCACAAGCAATTGCTGTCAGTCAGACTGCTACCAGTGGAAGACATGCGTACTCAGTAATCAGGGAGTGAGGAGAACAGGAAGGTAGAGGGACAATTACAGGTGTTGGAAAGTGTCTGTGAGTACACGCACGCATATCTGCTGCTGTTCACTCTGTGTTAAACTGCGAGATCATCACTGGATGTTTTATACTATTAGAGAAAACGCAGAAGGGAAGGAGTTTCATCATTATTTGAAGGTGTCTCTGTTTCTCCACACACACACCCTAGTCTGTCGTGGAGACTTTAAATAAAATAAAAGGTGTTAAGATCTTTCTTGGGGGAACCACATCACCCTTCCTGAGCTGGCAGTGATTCTGCACTACTAACTGATGGTGTCATCCTGTGGGCTCACTGGAGGAAATGTTGAGAGGGTGAACACAGCCTGCTCCGTAGTCTGATGAGGTAGTGCTGGTGGCCTGAGCCCTGGATGGGTTTGGAGGACTGCAGTTGGTCCCTGCTGCTAGGCATGCTGCGCTTGCGCAAGATGCGAAACCTGCCTCTTGGAAACTGAGACCATCTCAATTCCCTAGGCTTATTAGACCTGCTGCTTCTAATTCCTCTGCAAGGCACTACAGAGATGGACATGGGGAAGGCCCTGGATGCAGCTCTTGGGTAAGCGCAGCTTCAAAAACACATTCACTTCATCACAGGTGGCCTTGAATCTTTCAGGCTTCCTGCAAGGGGAAGGAACAAAAAGGACCAGGGGTGTTGGTGAGCGAAGTGTGTCATGGAACTGCTGAGTTCATAGCACTTCCAAATGTCAGTCTGAGGTGGTCTTATAGAAAGTGGTGTTTATTAACATCTGCTGGACAGTTTGAGTGTTAAGCAATGATAGTTGACTAACTGGTCGAAACGTGTTTAGAAATGTTATCATTTGTTGTAGTGATGACTTGGAATGTTGTCACAAAGAAATACCAATGTCAAAGAGCTGCACCAAGCAGATCTTTGTCTAAAAGTTATTTTACATGGCAAAAATTTTCCTTTTTCCCTGTTAACCTGAAGATTCATTAATAGAACAAACTGTATTTGGTCCTGCAGTAAATGGGAACTGTTCTTCATTTCAGTGACAGTGGCATTTTAAGATGCATATCCTACAATGTTTAAAATCTGGTGGATCTGATGGATCTGGTGGAACTGATGTTTGTTTCAAGGAAGTTTTTCCATCAGTGGCATAAAAATACTTACACAAGGAGTATAAATTACATGAGAGGGTCTTTTAGACCCCTTATGACTAGGAGAACCCCAGATTGCCTCTCTGAGATTTAAGCTATGTGCAGGTCCTGCTCCCAAGGAAAGCTACTGTTCCATTGAGAAACTGAATGCTGAATACTGAAATGTGTTATTTTACATAGGACTCAATAACCTGTTTGATAGCTTGGAAAGCCCTTGGATACAGATGAAAAGTAAATGCAAAAGTTTGACTGATTCATTTCAAAGGACAATTGTTCAAATCCCATTATACCTACAGAGGTGAATAAGACTTGAAACTACAGCTCTGAGACATTGTGTGTGAAGAAACTTTGGAATAATTAAATATTTGAAGGTACTTCCTGACTTGTCTGTTTGCCTCTTTCCCTTTTTTGTTCTGGCATCTCTCCTCCTCACTCCAGTTGTTTTCAGCTTCTGTCACAAGCACTCATTATACTTGCTTAGTTGTGTTAAATTTTGGCTCAATATAATGCACTGTTCCTCAGCACAGCAGATGCACTGCTTCTCACTACGCTAAAGTACAAATGAAATGGCAATCTAGATGTGTTCAAACAATGTTTGCTTATCATTAAATAATAAAATTTAACAAGGGTTATAAAGCATAAAGCAGTTTTTATCCCAGATTTTCAGACAAGAGTATTCAACTCTCCTCAGGTGTGGAATTTCTGGAGCATTTTTTACGTCCCAACTGCTCTGTAGCAGCTTAGTCTTGATCTCTCAGTGTGAGGCAACTTCAAGTGATAGTTAAAGTGGAAGGCTGGGAAGAGCGGGGAGTCATATCTGTATGGAAGTGTTACTTTGGAGCAGCAGTGTTCGTAGTGTTCTGCTCCTGGCAGTCCAAATAGATCCAACTATGTTAATGGAAAGAAGTTCTATGTTTTGCAACACTGTAGGGCAGCACACACACACTGGTACTATTGGAAAAAGCAGGCAAGTTTTCTCATGTGATGCCTTTTTCCGAACATGAACCAGCCAAACCTTGCCCCCTGCAAAGCATCTGTGACATGTAACTGAATGGGACTCTGGTCCACACAACTGAGAAAATTTAGTTCAAGACTGAAGTGCTGTGTAATATCTAGATGAGCAAAAACTTTGCTATTGGTTTTAGGATCAGTATGCATAATGTATGAAAATCCTGCTTGCATACACTTCTTGCAGATATTTGCCATATTTGGCAGATATTTGCAGGTATTTTCACCCCTAAACCATTGTGATTTCCTTTTATTTTTAATTGCTGGAAAAAACAAACAGTTCTATGTGTGGATCTCTTCGGGTTGAACTGTTCTGGGATGTTTGTTTTTCTTTCATCATACTTATTGCTGAAGTTGAGTCTTATGAATTCTAGTTTCGCTCTCCCAGTAAAGATCTTAGTACCTGGTGCAGTCATCTGTCACTGTGACTCTGTTGTTGAATAGAAATAGTTGAGAAGGCTACAGAAAGACATCTGGGTTTGATCTGAGCTTCTGTCTGTTTGTGACTTTACAGAGATATTTTAATGGCAATTCTTCATCATAAACAAATGAGTGTTGTATGTGAAATAATAGCTAGGATCATTCCCAAAGCACTTTGAGATTTATGTATAAGATGGTTTCATTAAGCAAGATAAGTTTGGTATTGTTCTGTTTGTTTTCCAAGCTGTGTTGAGGTCTTTTGATCTAACTCAGGCATTCCCAAATATTTATGTGTCCCTTTATATTTTATTTTACAGAAGTAAGAAAGATGCTTTGCTTTTATGGTGTCTCAGAAATCTTCAGTTGTTTGGATATATGGCTCTGCAGTGTCTCCTCGTGTATTTTTCTGCTACATTCTTCATATGTAGATTTTATGGGTTTTGTCAAATCTTGTGATTGATTTTAATTCAGTTAGTATTAATCTAGTTCATTGAGGAACCTCAACTGAAAGCGTCTCAAATACCAGCAGCTTTTCCGTAAGGTAGCTTATGGTTGTGTGCCTCTGTGGGAGATGGCTCCTCTGTGCAGCTGGGAGATGTTTGCAGAGACACCGTGGCTGCTACTGTCATGTGAGAGGTGTGTGGATGGGTGAATTCCAGTTGCAGGTATGATTGTTTATTCATGAGATCATGGCAACTGTTGGGAAAGCATTCATTCAATACTTTCTGTTGGTAAGGGAAGGCTGGGGTATGGTGTGGGGCTGGAGAATCCTTAGAGTGTTTGATGAGCAGCTTTCTGCATTTATAGATGAGTTTGACTAAGACTGAAACCATCCAGGAGGTACAATAGGCTGTTTCTCACTGGGTTTTAAAAGAGAGTAACTTTGATCATTTCAAACGCAATGAAGCCTGATGCTCCAGTGAGAAAGTGGCAATTTATAGCTACCATTAAGGAAACAAAGACAAAGACTGAGGGAAAGTTTCATTCTGAAGATTTATTAATGTGTATAAACCACCCTTACAACTAGAAATAGCTTGGTATTTCTCACAGAACAAAAAAGACAAAAGACAGCGAAATGGGGATGGGAGGGAGAAGTGGAAAAGAATCCTGCATGCTTTGGCTTGTGCTCTGAAAGCTCAAACAACATTTAGGAAATTATAATTTCAGTGAATAATGGATAGGCTGCTTTTACCTGCCAAAGGAAGGGCATCTGTGGGAATTCCCTGGCTGGGAAAGGAGGTGGGATGGGGCTTGGGGGCTGGTGGTGTGATGTGAGCTCGCGCTGGTGCAGCGTGAGAAGGGGAATGAATGCATGTGCTGCAGTGGGGGGGTAATCACTTGGTAAAGACTGTAATACTGTGTGTGTGAAGAAAAGCAAGCAAGGCTGGAGTGTGCAGTGTGCGCATATATGTGTGTATATATATATATATATGTATATATGGGTTACGACGGGATGCCTGCACAGGGTATCTTTGCACGGGCTTGTCTACTAGAAAGAGACCGTCTTCCGGGCCGCTACGGGAAGGGGAGCCCCCGTTCAAATACACTTGCCGCTGGCGCTAACAATCTGCGTGTGCGGTATTTCATGTACGTTCGGGAAGCGCCGGCTTCCCAGGACATCTGTGTTTGGGGTGCTGTGCAGGTGTTTGAGCGCCGGTGCCGAGGGTGGGTGCGCTGCTGCGGTCGGTGGAGGGTTTTCATGTGGGATGCGGCGGGCAGGGAGGCTCGGCCGGCCGGCCGGGCCCGGGGAGGGGAGGCCCGCCCAGCCCTCGCCGCTGCGCCCCGCCGCCCCGCGCCCGCTGTCAGACAACTCCCTCCCCGCCGCCTCCTCCCGCTCGGCGGCCGCAGCCGCAGCAGCCGCAGCGCAGCCGCCGCCGCAGCGCCATCGATGGGGTCCGGCGGCCGCCGCAGCGCGGCGGCGGCGCGGGCGCTGCCGCTGCTGCTCCTGCTGCTGCCCTCGCCGGGCGCCCCGGCTGCCCTGCCCATGCCCGGTGAGTGCCGCGCCGCCGGCCCGCCCTCAGCCCTGGACAGCGGCTCCCCTTTGGGCACCTGGCGCTGCCGGCGGCCGGCTGTCCCGCTGTCCCCTCAGGGAGCCGGGCCGAGAGGGCGGGAGGGGGGCGCCATTGGCGAAGGGAAGGGGAGCCGCAGGCGAGCGGTGGCCGTTACCGCGTGAGGTGCGGCCGTTGGCGGGGCGAGCGCTGACTATTACCGGAGAAGGGAGGTCGCTTTTGGCAGGGCCCTGCAGGCACCGCCGGTGACTTTCCGATGCCGGTTCCCGGGAGCAGGGTGGTCCCGAGGGGCACGGGAGGCGGTTAGCATGTCGCCGTTGCCGGTGTAACGGGGAGGTAAACTGTGCGTGTACCGGGGCTCGCTCTGCCTTTGGCCGCCGAGGAATAACGCCGGTAATTGTTCCTGCAGCCTCCTCCGCGGCCGCCCTTACTGCCAAGTTTAAGGCTGCGATGTTTGCTCACAGCCTCCCTTCTTCGGAGTCTCTCTCCAGCTCAGGATACAGTCATTGCAAGAGGAAATCTCCTTCCCTGTGCCTACCGATTATTTTTTCCAGCCCTTTTTCCCATGCTTCTGTATGCGCTGATGCTGGGGTCTTTTTTTTTGCTGCTGTTCTTTCCTGCACACTGCAAACCGCAGAGGATTAATGTAAAAATAAACCAGCAAAACGGCCACTTTGCCGCTGGCGTGAGGTCTAGTTGATGTGTCTGTGTCCTGGCTTTGAAGGAAACCCCCTCCCTGGTGTGTGTTTCTGGGCTTCCCTTGCTGGGGCTGGGAAGGGAAGAGCTTACGAGGCGGGGGCATGCAGCCAGCATGTGTAGCTAATGCTTCTTTCTGCCCGCTGTTTTCCCTTCCCTACCCATCCTTTCCTCCTGCCCCATCTACCTGAATCCCTATAGGGGAGGCCTCTCAGCTATTCCCTGAACCCCTCCTTGCATCTGGCTCCCTCAATTCACTGCATACCGTAATTTTAAAGGCTTAACTTTTCCACGGATTCTGCTGCCCTCTTTGTCTGTTTCCCATGTTCCCCTTGCTTTCTGGTGGTGGTATCAGGGGACCCCATCCCTGCTGTTGGTTCTATGTGCACCTGAGAGCCAGGAGAGCAGTGCTGCTTAAGCACTGGCTCTTTACCTTGTTTCCAGCTGCCAGACAACATTAGGAGTTAAAACCAAGTGAATACTTTCTGTAGTTGGCAGCTGCTGCAGTAGCTACAGGCATATTTTGTGTCTGGGGGGGAGGAGATGAATGCTATAATTGTTAATGGGAGAGGTGCTGGTTGAAATTCCCCTTCAGAAGGTGATCCCCACTATAAAAAGTTGACTATAGTCCCCTCCTGCAATTAGTCCTCTTGTTCTAGGAGTGGGGTGCTGCCTCTGCAATTCTTCCTTCTAGCCAGTTGCTGGAAATCTTCCTGTTACTGTGTTTGAATTCTCTTCTGCTGTATGAAAAACTTCTGCTGATGTCTTCTGCTCTCTGTAACTTTCCTTCCTCTTCCTCTGTCTACACTTCTCCATCTCCAGGACTTCTTCCTGTTGGTGTTTCCCTTTCTCCTCATTTTTCCTGCTCGGAAGTTTCCACCTGGATATTTTGCTTCAGTATGCTGTGCTTTGTGATGGCCGGCCAGGTGATTTGGCAATGCTGCTCACCAGCTACTATTCTTGTATTTAAAAGATTGGTATTATTTATAAGTTACACATCTGTTTAATGGTAAGTCAATCTTTTAATGTATTGGTGATTGGCGGTGATTTCCAAAGTACATTTCTGTAAATTCCCTTTATTAGTTTAAAAATGATTTGGCTTCCTGAGGTTGATGTCATGGACGTGAGCAAGAACTCTTTCAATAGCTGTTCTTTGTTAACCAGAAATATTAACAGCCTCTAATGAATCTTTGTAAAAATGTCAGCCAAATTGCATTTAGAATCTAGTCCATAATACATTATTTTGGGTGTATTTATAGGTGGGTACAAAAGCATAACACAAACTTATCTGAATTGTATACAAATACATCTGTATGCAAGTAGAACTTTATACAGATTTAAGTTCAGATATGGTCTCTGCATATTTCTGTCTTGACTCACATATATTATACATGGTTGCACCTTGAATGGGTGCTCAGCCTTGTGTCACCTCATCAGCGATGAGTGCTGGAGCCATGCTCTGTGCTCCGCCTTCTGACAAATCGTCTGAATCTGTTGTCTTCCCGCAGATGTGGATGAGTGTGCCCTGGGGCTTGATGACTGCCACCCAGATGCTATTTGTCAAAACACCCCGAAACTGTACAAGTGCATGTGCAAAGTGGGTTACACTGGCGAGGGGAAGAAATGTGAAGGTAAAGTGAGCCAAGCACTATGTTCTGCCTGTGTCAGCATGAGATATTGATAAGATAGAGCCATTAAAAATAATGTCTTGGAATATGGAGGGTGATTTGAAATCAAAATAGTTGTTGTTTCTTCACCCTATTTACTACTTGTTTACAAAATCAAAGGCTAACAGACTCCATGGTTTTTCATCTAGTAATATCACTTGGTCTAATAATTAGTTCCTGTTTAATCAGCAGCCTTAAAAAATATAAGGTAAAGCTAGATGGGAATCTGAGGGTGTTTTGTCACTTTTTAGAAACATTTGGCAAGTAATGTGTTAAATATAGTCTATTTACAAGACAATGATGACTTCAGACAGCAGTTGCTGCTCACATTTACACAGTTGCATCTCTGTCTATTACACTCAAGCAATGATCCATCATATTGACTTTGCTTTATTCCTTAGACATTGATGAATGTGATAACGACTTTAATGGAGGCTGTGTCCACGAGTGTTTCAACATTCCAGGAAATTACCGCTGTACTTGCTATGATGGCTTTATGTTGGCTCATGATGGCCACAACTGCCTGGGTAAGAAGTGTGTTCATGACCATTGTGAGTGGGGATGCTAACATAACCCTTTAGCTGCATCCATGGGAAATGCATGGTGATATATTGGGCTGAATCGGCTCAGCTAGAGAAGAATGTTACAAGTGGGACTAAGGAATTCCAGGTACCATATGCCATCCCAGTGTGGCTCTTTCCTTCTCTGTAAATGAGGAGGTTAATTGTGCTACATTTCTGTTAACTGCTTTGGTTTAAAATATGTGAAGTGCCATTTATTATTATACTAAAGGAGTATATGTAAAAGAGCATGTGCTATAGTTGTCTTTTCTGTTCTAAAGTTAGTTTAGGATCAGTTCTCAGGTGTATTTCTGGGCTTAGAATGCTTTTCACTCCTACATCTATAATGTGTGTGTTTATCATTCTTGCTGGGTCGGAGTACATACTCACGTGCAAGCTGTAAGGAAAGGATAATTGTGTGTGTGCAGTAGCTGTATACAATACAGACCATTGAAGTACAGAGGGATAAAGCCAAATGCTTGGAGTTTCCCTAGGTTGTCAATATGAAGCAAAGTACGCACCTCTGAAAGCATGTTCAATCTTGGCAGTGCTCCCTTGACCTGGATGCACATGTTCTCTCACAAAGACTTTGATAGTTTCCTTCTTTTCGTGTGCCAGCAGGTGAAAAATCTTTAAAAATGGGTAGCAAGACTGTGTGATTTTATCCTTCGTCACATAGTGAAGCAGCTGCCGGCCTGTTAGCCATATATGCAGTTGGTGATATATCCTTGCGACAGAGCCTCATGGTGATGAGGCTGTACTGCTTCCAGGACACACACTGGGTATCCTGTGTGGCTCTGCCCCATGCTGTGGTACCTGTCCCGTTTACTTTTTCAGAGATGCCTGTTTTTCTTTTCTGCTGCACTGAGTGTGAATGTGCCAAGACAGGCTTCCATCCCCATGTCAGTCAGGGAGAAACTTCCTCTCACAGCCTGGCTGGGGTATTTCCCACTAGTGTATGGCATATCAGGTAGGAGATGAGACCGTCCCTATGCTGTATCTTATGCTGGAACAAATCAGAAAAGCTCTGGATTCAGCCAGCATTGTGTTGGGTTTTACCTGCTGGGAACCTGGTGCATACCCACAGATTAGCTTTGTTGCAGTGTAAGTGGAGGAGAGGATGAAGTTACTAAGTTCCAAGTATTTTACTAAAGAAAGTAGAGAGGGAAGCAAAATATCTGCTGATACTTTAAAATAATAAGGCGGCCATCTTGTTTTTCTCTAGTGCATTTATGTAGACATGTGGTGGAGTTCAGGTGAGGTTACCATGAAGGGCTGAATGAATGAAAACCTTGCCTCTTATAGTGCCATCAAAGGGTGTATTCTCTTTGTATCCGGTAGCCTCTGTAGAGCATACTTCAGCTGACTTGTTTGTGATCTGTAAGACCTAGACATATTTTTGACCAAAAGCTGCCACCTGCTTTGTTACTGGGGAACTGCTCAGTATTACGTGGCGGACTTGTAAGAATAAAATAAAATGTCACTGACATGCAGTGAAGTTTTTACCACTGACCTGCCAATTTTGAGATGTGATGTAAACGTTAAATAAATATTTTGGTATGCAGCAAATTGGATCACATCTTCTCTTAATCTGTTTATTTACTTTGTTCAAGCCAGGGTTGCCTTCCTCTCACCCTTATTTTTGAAGATCTCGGCTGTGTGCCTGGGTTTAAGCCAAATAGACAATTACTTGTTGGAAAGAGATGATTTTTTTTTGAAAGCTTTCCAAGGTCTGTAAGACAGAAACATCTGCTGGACTTCAAATCTGTAGTTCTAAAGACCCATCGTGGCTCTTTATTCATGATTGTTTGCACATTCACATCACTGTAGAACTCCAGAATATTCGGCTTCTTTGTGATGGAGATATGTCAGCCGCTCTTTTTGCTACAGCAGGTCACATTCTTTTGCATCCAGTTGGCTTACTCATTGCCTTCAGTAGAAATTAAATCTGTTGTAATACTATATTATACTTCTTACTAAAAGCCTTTCTCTTTCTCCTTTTTAAGACAGCTGTTTTATGCCAGAAATGCTACAATGCTAAATTAAAAACATTGTACTATTAGCACAGGAACAATGAACAGAATAGGGAGCAAACATGATGTTCCATATAAAGTTGCAAATGAGACCAGTGCTTTGCCTCAGCAAGGTCTTGTCCTGGTTTTTAAGGGACTGAGCATTTTTACTTCCTGTTCAAACTGGCATTTCTGATAATTAGGGTAGGAAAATTCATTGCTTGTAGTGGTTACAAAACCCTGCACTTATGAAGGGGTAAAATTCCAGAGAATTGGAATTTGAAATAAACATCCTGTTGTTCAGAGACTTAGCTAAAGTTTTGCTACATCTTGTTTCTCTTGGTTATCTTGAAAGCAGAGCCCTCCTTCTATATTCTCTGGTATTGCTGAAGCTCTGCAAGTTGCAAAATCAACATTAAAACTAAAACTTCTGCTCTTGTCCTTTACTGCAGTCAGGCAACACAGCAGCAGCCTTGATGGTAAGTGGTGATGGTCTAGAGCTGAGGGAAGGGGATAATAAATGAATCTGAGCATTAGAACAGATGTGATGTGTGAATTCTAGCTAGAGTGAAAATAAGGAGCGAGGATAGGTTTTAAGCTAAACTTATTTTGAGGTTTGTATTTTTCTTGTTTAACCTTTGCTTCAGAATGGGGAACTTTCTGTAAAAATACCTTTTATAGCTTGATTGTGTTTGGATGCATCCCACTAAGGACAGAACCACATATATATGCTTAATCTAGATGTAAATGTGCTAGACTGCTGAGTGGTAGTACTAACCAGCTGCACTGAGAGACAGAGGATGTTCACATAGGTGGTATGGAGCCCTGCTTCTGCCTCCACTGAGGCTACTTTGTTGTAACCAGTAGCTCTGGTTAGCTGGCCAGCATTTCTTGGAAGCCCTGTGGCTGATGGGGCAAACTGTGTGCAGGGAAAGAGCAGCATCAAAAATGTACTTTCCCAAGGGTGTCAGCAGAACATCAGCAGCTAGCCTTGGATGTGTAAGCTACCTGCATGGTTATGTGCTGAGTAGATGTCTATCTGTACTGTATATTGAGTGGCTGCTGCCAATATGAGTGTAGAGGTGTTAGTACAAAACTGATTATCTCTCTCTTTTTTTTTTCAGATACAGATGAATGCATATACAACAATGGTGGTTGCCAGCATGTTTGTGTCAACACTGTGGGGAGCTATGAATGTCGCTGTAAGGAAGGGTTCTTTCTAAGTGATAACCAGCACACGTGCATCCACCGCTCAGAAGGTACTGGCTGCTTCCCTTCAGGCACCAAGCAGGACTTTTGGACAGAAGCTAACTGCAAAATCTCTAAAGCATCTTCAAAAATATTTTTAGGTTGAGTTTTTCAAAGCTGTGAAGGGTCTTGAAATCTCAACTCCTTTTAAAAGGAAGAGTATATCAGAATCTTCTAAGTGACTTTGAAGACTCTTTACATCCCTTCTGCCCCTTTGATCCTACCTGTATGTCTGCAGTGCTCTGTTTTGTTCAAGGCTGTACTGCTCTACTTCCGGTGTACTTTATGCTCTGTTGTGCAGCTAAGCTGCGTCCTAATCCAGGGAATGGTGACAAATTGAAGGCCAGTGAGTTCTGACCACTTCCATTGCCTTTAGTTAGTTACAGAGCAATACCTGCATTATCTTCAGGTACCTTTTAGATTCCCTGTACAGTGTTTAGATTTCAGCTAAGGGATTTATTGTTTGTCAGCCCCAAAGGTATTCACATCACATTCTTTGTTTTGAATGAAACCTTTATGAAGTAACCTTTGAGAGATCAGAGAGCCTTGGATATCTAATTAAACATCAGATTGAACAAAATTATTTTGGATGCCCTTGGGGAATACTTTAAAGTGTTTGCTGAGATCACAGAGTTGTCCATTGAACTGTACAGTGAATCTCTTACCAAGAAGTATTTTAAACTGTAAAGCTTTCTTTAATCTATGGCTTATCGTTGGCATGACTGTAAAAGGAATCTGAGCATGAATAAACAAACCTTGCTTTAAAAATCCCCATAGTGAAGACATCAGCATTTACAGATGTATATGGCCATCAGTGATGAGTGCACTGGGGTGACTGGCATTGGCTTTGTAGCTGAATTGATCTCTTGTTTGAATTAAGAATTTGAATTCTCAGCTTCTCTGTTTTTGGCTTAGTATCGCAGGGATCTGCTGATGCATTGTGATTTCTCAGGCCATTGCTCAGCTTGCCACAGCAGACGCTGAGCCAGGAGTGGGGGCAAGCAGGGAGGCTGCAGTGGTGGGGCAAGACATCTCCCTTCATGTTGCCTTGCTATTAGTGTGTGTGTGTGTGCATGGATTATGAATCTAAGGATGAAAACCAGTAGCTTCCACTTCTTGTCTTCTCCAATACCAAGAAAGGAAATCTTCCAACTCTTTATTCTTACTTGTGTACCTTCTACTCTCCAGAACTAACAGCAGCAGCATTTACTGTCATTAAGAGTTGTTCCCTAAATTGTACCTTTGGAATTTTTTCAGGTTATGCTGTGACTGTTTCCCTCCTGCCTCCCTGCCATTACTGTGAAGAATCCATGGGATTCCCCACTTTTTTTTCCTTGGGTGGGCAGGTCTGTTGTAAGCCAAATCTCATTGCTTCATCTTTCCCCTCACTTTGTTCTCTGCTTTTCTGCTTGTTGCTTGGTCTTCTATTCTCTGCCTTGTGTATACATCTCTCAGTGTGTATACTTTATTAGTTCTCTTTTGAGACCTCTCAACATTGATTAAAACAGCGTTTGGCACCTACTGTCTAGACCATCTATTCAGTTTTGCTTCTTATATGTAATGTGAGGTAGTATTTCCTTCCCTGTCTCCCAGCCCAGTGCATACATTAGTGCTTGAGAGACCTTTCTAGTGTTCTACAGTACTTTACATACTCAGAATAAGAGTGAACTGGACTTGAGACAGGAAAAATAGAGAGGCTTGGAGCTGTTGTATTCCTCCTGGTGTATGACCAGAGTAACTAAGAGTCATCTGCCTTTCCAAGTTTATCTGCAATTATTGTCTGGGTTCCCTGTCACTTGCTGTGACATGGGACTCAAGGTCAGGTAGCTATTTAGGGGAGAGTTTGATAATTAAAGTTGATTTTTTACCTGATATGACAGTGTTGGTCTGAAACACAGTGCTGTTCTGAGAGGGCTGAATGGTTCTGCCTAGCCCCCTCCTTAAACCACAGGAACTCAGAGTTTCTTGGGAAGTTGTGCACAATCCTATTTTTTGTTTCTTGACTGACTGCTCTGAATGAGCATTTCTTCACCAATGTGTGGAAGAATGGGTTTACTCTGGGAGGCTGTTACAGCAGCCGGCAGGGCAGCTATGCACATGTAGCTGATTTCTAGTTTTAACTTGCTTCTTATTAGAGAATACAAAAATTTGAAGAAAAAAAGTTTTTCACAAGTGAATATGTAGTACATCTTGTGGTTGCTGTTGCTACAGGTCAACAAATCTTGCTGTTCTTCCTTGTGGTATTTCACTGTCATAGTTATCTATTGTTGGGCTGAATCAACGGTAGTGACCTGGATGTGCATGTTGAAAGTCACATTTGAAATCACTGTGTGGACTGAAAGCTTGTACACAGGAGTCCATCTTAGCTACTGCTCTTAGAGCCCTCCTGGCTGTGGAGAACAGTCAGACAACCAGCAAACTTTCAGAAAAAGTTGCCTTAACACAAGGGTGTACAAAGCATGAAAAAAGACTAAAGTGCCATTGGGATGTCCTGTTCTGCTGACAAATGCTCCTTGCCATTTGTCCATCAGAGGATACCTCTGAGAATCTTTGGTATTGCTTTGTACAATTGCATCCTCTCCCTCTGTTTTATTGAGCACCTGTTTGAATGTGCCGTAAATGGAGCCTTAATGTTCTTAGCAGGTTGGTGGTCATGTCCGTAATCGTCTGTGTAAAAAAGACTTAAACAGAAATTAATGTGACCTGATAGGGAAATACTGTGCTGGCTTTTTGCCTTTGTCTTGCCAGTGACAAGAGTGCTCAGATCTCACTGAATCTTGCTGGGTAATTTCATGAAAGTCTAGTCATCCGGAAGAGCTCACATGGCTTGGGGTCCACTAGGCTAGGCAGGCGCTGGGTTTGACGCTCTTGGCTCTGTGTGTGTGGTGACCAAGAGACTCATCCTAGACACTTGTGCACCAGTAGGGCAGGCTCTCCTGCAAGAGAAACTGTGTGTCTGAGAAGCATGTGGTGGGATTTGACCAAAATTTGCTTGGGCTTTGGTTCTGGACAAAGCAGACCAGGAGAAGTTCGCTGTGGTAATGTGGGATAAGCCCTTGCAGCCAAGGTGTGCTTTACTCGGTCTTCTCACATGAAGTGTTCTCACCAAGGAGGAAGAGATTTTGGTGTAATATGTCTTGTAAGAGCCCAAGGCACAAAATTTGATGACAATGGTGTGTTTCCTGTATAACTGAGGAGAGCATTCAGTTACCTTCTCTCCCAGTTTTGTAGCACTGTGGAATACTACAGCAAAAACCTTTGGTATATTGTTAGAAGAAAAGCTGTTCTTGTAATTTGGTTTAATGATCCCAATTATAATCCACCCAGCTGCTGTATAGTTTTAAGTTGTGTGTGTACAAATTGTGTCACCATCTTACCAATGCAAAGTAAAAGAAGTTTTTACAATAATTTTAGCAACAATTCCTTCCTATTTAATTGACTTCAACTTTTTGCAAAGACCAGACCAGACACTCTTGGCAGTCATTGAGTGCTGGTGCATGAACAGCTTGTAACTGTCAGAAACCAAAATGACAGATCGTTTTTAGGAGGTGCACCAAAAGGAAGGAAGTCACTAGTGTAATGTTGCTTTTTCATTTGGCTAAAACAGGCACTGGCACTAAATTCTGTCCAGCTGGGAAGGTAGAAATATATCACAGAATGCTGTGATAATCCTCAGTGGGCTTATTTTGAGGTATTTATTGAAATCAGAAAAAAATTGAAAACAAAATGGTAATCAGAAAAGAGAATCAACATACAGCATATGTGCAATCTGCATGTCTGCCCTGGTCTCTACTTGGTCACTGCTGAAGTAGGTTGTGACTTTGGGAATCTGCTTCATGCACCAGTAATTGAAATAGGAATGACTTTGTGACTGTTAGCCTAGGCATTCCTGTGTGTGGTGGCTGCTCTTTTAAGCAGAGAAATAAGAGCTTTACTTTAGGCTTTGATTTTGCAGGTATCAGCCACCTTGCAGTTTTTATAAAAGAAATGAGGTTTTGCAGGCACTAGTATAGCGTGAGAGCATTGAATGGGACCGCAGATGCTGTACAAATCTAGGGATGTTGCTTTTTGATTTCGCAGTCAAAGAATATGGGCACAGAAGATCACAGATGGAGAAATCTTGGAGCCATTGACTTTGCAGGATTGGACTTCCTGCCTTTTCTGTCTTGTAAGCTTATACTTCTTGTCCTAACACTGTAGAGCTCTTCCCACATGTAGCAGGCTCTTGCCTGTGTGTGTATTGAACTGACTTTATGTGCCTGTTGCCTGCACACAGAGATGATGAGGATGCTGATGCTCTTGCACTTGTGCTGTTTTGCAGAAGGTATGAGCTGCATGAATAAAGATCATGGCTGTGCCCACATCTGCAGAGAAACACCCAAAGGAGGAGTTGCCTGTGAATGCCGACCAGGATTTGAACTGTCCAAGAACCAGAGGAGCTGCATTTGTATGCAACATTCTGCATATGCTTATGGTTTTCCAAAAAAAACCCAAACAACCACCAAACAAATAGTGTACTGTTTGCAGTGATGTGGGATTTGGTATGGTATAGCTAAACTGGCATGATATGCCTAAGATGTGTGCCTTTGAATTAAACTAAAATCAGTGGCTTTACAGGACACTATCACACCAGTCTATTGGTTGATACAGTCTCTTGGTTGTAGTTTGGGAATTGCACCATCATTCATAATGACAGGAAGTTTGGCTCCACAAGAGAGCTCTGTAGTGTTTAAGTCTCACAGAGGTCTTCAGGCATGTTAGAGGTGTATTGGATGGTCAAATGGAGACAAAAATTGCACACTGTCTTTCAAAGATGCTGGAAGTACTTGTGAGATGTAACGTATATTTTCTTCCTAGTAACATGTAATCATGGAAATGGTGGCTGTCAACATACATGTGATGATGCTGATGATGGGCCTGTTTGTGGATGTCACCCCAAGTACATCATGCATGTAGATGGGAAAACCTGCTTGGGTGAGTATACAGTGGGGGGAAGTAGTCTTCTATTGATGACCAGCTCTAAATGGTGTGGTGTTGCTGTGTGTCCATGATTAATGCTAGCCATAAGAGTATGGCTAGAAAATATTGAGGAATCTCAAACTAAAAAAACTGCTAATGCATGAGTGAATTGGTTGGGTCCTGGCAACTATTGCTTCCCTGTATAAGTAGCTACCTAATATTACTGCAGCCTGTAATTATCATGGGTCCTTCTGAAGCACAAGGCTTGTCACTAACCAAAGAAGATTCCCTTCTCTCCAAATGTTTTAGGTTCAGTTTCTTGTATAGCATGAGCCAGAGAGTGTAACCAAGCCATATATCTGTTGAAGCCAGAACTTGGGAGTCAATTGAAGTACAATTTTTTCAAGGTAGTTATCCAGAAAAAAACCCACTTAAGATTTATATAAAACCCACTTAAGATTTATATAAAACCCACTTAAGATTTATATTCCAGTCTCTGGAAGAGTTTGTTGCTTGTTGACTGAAATCATTGAAATGCTTAGCATAACTGGTTGGTCATTCTATTAGTCCATGATGGATGATGGCAACATGCTCTTAACTGAGCTGTTAATGACAGTTCAATTAGTTCTTTCATCTTGTTGCTGTTCACTACATCCATAGCACTTCATCTGCTTTGTTGAGGATGCTGAAGCAAACATGAGTTGTAAGGAAGCGCCAAAAGCACAGAAGAGAAGTATTCTCATGGTTTTGACTGAAGGGTTGACATGATTTTCAATATTACTTTATTTAAAAAAAAAATTATTTCTGCCTAGTCTGTTCTGATTATCTGTGATAATTCTGCATGTGATGCTGCTGATTGCATGTGTGTACATTATTGGATATCAATTGGGGCCTCTGGTCTGGGCACCTTTACTCATTTGCTTTTTTCATGCTCCTTACAGAGAGGGAAGAGGCTGCTGTTGAAATTTCTGAGGGAAACACTACAGCAGGAGCTGATGTGGACAAGAGGGTGAAGCGACGGTTGCTCATGGGTAAAAGTGCTTATCCAAAATGATTTTGCTATTTGCAGAAACCTTTTAGATTGAAGAATTGTTGGGGCTTTTTTTACTGTAACCATCGTAGCTCTCAGCTGAATTCTCCCTTAGATGTTCCAGTCCATTTTAAGTAAATAATATTATTCCATAATGTATAAAAAACTATGTATGTTGTTCGTGACATTCGGTAGGAGGTGTCAGAAAGTTGCTCTTGAAGTAGCATGTATTTCCATGGTTCTAATTCATCATGGGAATGCAGTACAATCCCTTCTGTGCTACAGTTTTAATGTGATTGTGGAGGAAACAGTGTTTTACCTGCTTATTTTCAATTGAAAATACACTTCTGCGTGGAAGACAATTGTGCCCAGTGGTGGATCTAGAAAGACATGTTAGAATGCAGGGCCATCTTATTCTTCCTAGAGGTGTTTGCATCTAGCCCAGAATGACAGCCTCTGAGACTGTCACTACTGGGAAGGCACTGGCATGAGAAGCAATCACTGTAGTCTTAGGGCAGCTGGGTCAGTGGATGTCCACCTTTCAGAAGCCCTCACTCCCAAGCATTCAGGGTGATTTACCATGCTTACTGTCATTTGCACAGAAGTGCACTGGAACATGGAGGCTGAGGAAGAAACTACCAAAAGTATAGGGCTCTGAGCTCCTGAATCCATATTTAGGCATATAAATTAATAGTCTCATTTAAAAAACAAACCCCCAAAACCTCACAAAACCAACCAACCAAACATAAAAAAGCAACCAACCAACCCACAGCAAAATGTTTCTGTGGAAAGGGGGAGGAAGAAGAGTCATTCTGTCTTCACTTGCAGGTTGGACACAGCCTCCCAGCATTGGATGTGAGGTGGGAGACTGGGGGGGGAATAAACCAGTAAAGATCTCAAAACTTGAGAATAAATAGCATATGCGGGTGCTGCAGAAAACAAGTGGACAGAGCTAGAAAGAGAGGATTTCAAAAAGCAGAGGGAGAAAATGATCTTTGCATCTCTGGATCAGTATATGCTGGATAAAATTGCATTTGGATAGCCAGTGGAAAGGCTGTTAGACTGGCTGTGGTGGTTAGACTGACTACAAAAAGATGAATGCCAAAGAGTGAGTTATTTCTGTTTAGTTGGATGTGAAGGAACTGTATTTAAGGGGTGTTCAAAAGGTTTGATGAGATTTATACATGGTTTGCATAGGGGTAGTTAAAAGAGCATGAGGTCGAGATGGCACCAGGCTGAGAAGGCAGAAGGAGCACTCAGTATGGGTGTAATCCACCATGACTGGGAACACAGGCAGCATGTGAAGGTGTGTTGGAAATGGTTTAAGAGAACTGGTTTAGTATGGCTGAGTGTAATCTGGTATCACAGCGTTGGTGGGAAGTGTCAGAGGTTCAGCTGAGATTGAGTGTGGGCATAAGGAGACAGACTGACAGGAACAGATGAGTCACTGAGGAGAGGGGATTTGTGTTTGAGGATGAGAATATTCAGAGACAATATTTGAGTTTGTAGAGTCTGCAAAAAAAGTGGATGTAGCTGAGGCAGGGATTTTGCCAACACATGTATTTAGTAGCTGCTCACGTATACAAGGCTAAATGTAGTTGAACAGCAGTGTGCTTGGAACTATGCCTTCTATCACATGATGTTTCTTGTTACCATTATAATATTCCTGAGCAAACTTCAGCTTTATCTTGTTGGCTAGAAACGTGTGCAGTAAATAATGGTGGCTGTGATCGTACATGTAAAGATACATCTACTGGAGTTCACTGCAGCTGTCCTGTTGGGTTCACGCTCCAGTTTGATGGGAAGACATGTAAAGGTGAGTTTTATACTGGTGGGCACATATGTACCAACACCTTACTGTAAGGTATTCATCTTCAAGTGCAGGTAATCCGCGTCTGTATGTGTAATCTGACCTAAGAAAGGATGCAGCCAGGGGTAGATGCACAGTTTCCATTGTGTCAGGTGCATCACACCACCTCACTGCTTCCACCCCTCCTTCCGTGTTGGCCTCATTTTTCACAGTCGGAGGTAATACAGGTCTGTGGTAAAGTAGAGGTCTTTACTGGGGGAGGTAGGCATGTCTGTTCTCACAGGCATATAGTTCAATAGACTGGTGTTTTACCCACAGTCAGCTGGGCATCAGAGCAGTTTAGAAGTAAGTATCAGTGTGCAAACAGGGATGTGTGAACAGAATTACTCATACTAGCCCAAGCAGGTCTGGTGAGAGTACTGGAAAGAAGCAAAGGGACATTCAGATTATATATTAGAATACATTTTCCAGTAGTTAGATATTAAGACTGTTCTGCTGGTAAAAATGATGGAATCCACATGCCTGAGTCAATATTAAAGAAGTCATTCTAATGTTGGCATGAAAAGGATGGGGTAGCTCAGGAAGTTTCCTCTGTCTGAGATTTCTGCGGGGCTTAGGGAGAGGAAATGGAGAGAATGTTTAAAAAGCTAAAACCTGTTAGAGAAGATTTAAGTCAAAATGTTTCCAAACAGAACTTAGGGAAATTATCTTTTGCAAATACATGTACCCAAGTGTAACTGACAGCAATATGTTGAAAGCAAGTAACACTATCATGGGGCTGAATGGGCCAGATCATTCATAAGAGCTGGATCTGATCATCCTTAAAATTTGTAGCAGTCTCACTAGATTTTGTTTCTGAGCTTCATTAACCAATTGTATGTGTCTGTGTTCTGGATCCGGCAGCGGAATTATGTTGGATGTAGTGTGTTTATTTGCTGAAGCACTTTTTTTTGTTATAGATATTGATGAATGCCAGTCCAATAATGGAGGCTGTGATCATTTCTGCAAAAACACTGTTGGCAGTTTTGATTGCAGCTGCAGAAAAGGATTTAAATTGTTAACAGATGAGAAGTCTTGTCAAGGTATGTGCACTGAAGAAGCAATAGAAGTAGAACAAATCAGTGTGGCTTGCACATCTACTACAATGATGAAGTGATAATGGACTCCAGAATAATCTCCATGCCTCAGTTTTGGGTTTTCTTGTTTTGTTTTGTTTTCCTTTTGGAGCAGCTGTTGAGTTAATACATACAGTTGGCTTGATACTATTGTAGGAGGTATGTTTAATGGCACAGTGAACTACTATCTGGAAGCACCAGAAGTAGCATCATATTAAAAAGATTTTTATGAGAATAATGCTCCCCCCTATTCTATTAATGATTTTCAAGTAATTTACAGGGAAAAAAAGACAATATCTCTCTGTCCATTTTACTGACTAGTTTATCATTGCAGTGAAATAATTTTTTCTTAATGGGATATTTAGATGCCATGAATTCATTATGTAAAGAAAAAAAGTTATTACGTGATCTATGAAATTACAGGCCTGTAGACAAACTGGAATTGCTGTTCCCTAAAACATAGAACATTTGATTTTTAGGTTGACATGTATTTTTCCTGTGAGACTTGCAAAGCATATTTGCTTTTCTGTATAATGGTTTGTAAATGCAGATTTAGCAATCCTGTTTAAACTGCTTAAATACATTAAAATGTAAAGATCAGAGTGGTTTGTGGTTTTGGAAAAGCTACAGTATGAAACAATGTAAAGCCATCAGCCAGTTGGGAAGGTGAGTAATTCCATTTCCTAGACAACCAACTGACGCTAATGATGAATTTCAGAAAGCTGAACTGACTGACAGAAGATAATTTTCACCTGGGTTTTTGATGCATTCTTATCCTTTCAAAATCAGACAAAGAACGACATCAATTTTACAGAACAAACTTACTATAAAACCAGAACATATTCAGGATAGTTTTGGTGTTGGTGTTGGTTGGTTGGTTGTTTTTAATGGAATCTCTTTATGAATGTATTTTAAGATTTACATCTCCCTTTTGTCCCTGTCACTTCCCTAAATTGTTTCAAAAGTGGTATCTTGAAGCATGCCAAAGCCCAAGAAAAAATAATGATGTAATGTGTCAGTCATGCTGATGGGAACTTTTTTGTATCTTACAACATTCTTACATGTCATGCATAATGTACTTACACAGAAGTTTTAGGTGCTTTTGATGGTATAATAGATACTTAGGGTTTCAGAGTGAAGGGAATTTGACCATTTTACCATTCAATTCACCAAGATCATGATTAGGCTGTTGTAGTAACTATGCTTTACAAAGATGTGTGCAAAGTGATTAGAATGCCAAGGAAAACTTCCACTGGAGAAAACAGGTATCTTGGCAGCCTTTAGAGACAGACATTGAAGTCTAAATATACAGTATAATAGATCTGTGGAAAAATTCAACAAATTATTCCAGTCATCTGTCTTCAGGTGTATCTTGGAGAACATGGTGATTTCCAGCAGGCTTAAATCAAGCATTGCATATTCACATAGAGTTAAAAATGTGACCTTTGCTTTCATTTATTGGGGAAAAAACAAAGGCAATACTTTCTTTTGTAAATCTATTTCTGCAGATCTAATGTAGAATTTTTGTTAATGAAATAAGAGTTCTGCCAGCATTTTTTTCTCCTGTAGAATAGAAATAATTTCTTTTAAACATAATTCTAAAAATGTATCAGCAGATTTTATGCTTGAAAAGAAAAAGCTTGTTTGGCAAACTGTTTGTTCTTTTAAAAGTTGTCATCTCATTTTGTTACATAATTTGCTTTAAAAGAATTTGCTTAGTTTTTTGCTTAGTTTACATAAATCTGTATATCTCTGTGTTGAACTTTGTTAGCTCATCAGTGCTCCCTTGTCAGGCTGAAAAATACTGATGTATTCCTTAAACACTTGCAGACATTGATGAATGCTCTTTTGAACGGACGTGTGACCACACGTGCATCAATCATCCAGGCACCTTTGAGTGTATTTGTAACAAAGGATATGCTCTCTATGGCTTCACACATTGTGGAGGTGAGTTATAAAAAGACACTACATGCCATGCTGTTGCCATGTTGTCTAATTAGTGTCTGTGCAAGACACAAGCCTATGTATATACCATAGACAAACAGAATAAATTTTACTCTTTGCTGTGATAAGGAGGCACAGCAAAAGTAGAAACTAATTCTGTTCACTTCTGTCTTTGGTCAAATGTTTTTCCCTTCACACCCTGCATCCAGAAAGCATCTGTGACTACTAGAATAAACTGATGCGTTTTGCACCTGGGCATGAAAGCTGTAATTTGATAGAATTTTCACATGCAGAAGTTTTATTGACTTCAGTGAAAAGTCAGTGGACTTGCACTTAAGAAACAGGAAGCTCTGGGTGGCATAGAAAATTATGGTTTTGCAGGTTGTCCTTGTGCATATGTCAGATTCTCACGTGATGTAGTTTTAAATTTAGCTGACGTAGTACCACTGATTTACACTGGCCAGGGTTAATACTTTTGAATCTTTATGTCTTTCCTACAAAAAAAGTTCAAGGAAAGAAAGAAAGATGTTCACAGAACCTCAATTTGTGTTGAGTGTGAATATTGCTGAGACAAGTTCCCAGAATTAACATGAGGAAATATGAATAACTGGACACTAAATGAAATTAAACCTGTTTTATAAAAGCCTAGGCAAGATCTTACTGACTCCATATGCTTATTTAATTCTGGGTAAGACTTACTTATGTCTGAGGCAGAGTGAGCACACGTGAACTTGGAGATAATATTTGAGTGATCTCTGTGTGTTCAATCTGTTCTAACCTCTGCCTCGAGAAAGTCTGCAAAGAAGATTACAGGTACAACATCACTCTGTTTTATCCTGATGAATAGGCAAACCTTTCTGGGGGGAAGTATCACCATTCATGTGTTCTAATTTCTAAGAGAAGTCTATTCTCATTAATTCTTCTGCATTAATTCCATTTCTTTTGGCCACCAATAAGGGAAATCACCAATAAGGGAAAGTTACTGTAATTTTGCTGTTGGCTAATTGTCCGCTTGATACCATACTCCTGTGCAAAAGATAGTAATCCTTGTACCATAGGAAGTCCTTAATTTACTGGCAATCCAGGCTGTGTCAAAGCTGGTAGGGATATTGAGTATACACCTTCTGACCTATATGCAGTTAGTTCAATAAGTACTGGAGGTAAGAGGTTGTCGTTGCATTCTGCATCCTAACAAGAAGTCAGTGAAACCCAAAGATTTGGGCTGATTCTGTGGTATCTTAAGCAGTAGCACCAATTTGAGTTGTTCTTATCTTTCTCCATTATTCCTCTGCTGCTCTTTCCTACCCCTCTGTCTTAGTTCTGTTAGTATCATGTTTTTCCCCTGAAATCAGGTCATTTCTGTAATCTGTTTCACAGTGTTTTCTACCAAATTCTTACCTATCTAGAGAGGGGAACAAATGGCTGGGAAGAGCAGTGAGAACTTGTTTTGCCATTGAGAAAAGCGTATGTAGAAATGGATACCCTCAGTTGCACAAACTCTGGGGATTGCAAGAGATTTCTTGCTGGCAGCTTTCTAGGCTTATTGTATAATTGCTATAAAGCTACTGGAGACAAGGGAAGCAGTCATCAGGGTGTATCTGAGAAGCAAAGACATAGAACTTTGCATTTCCCTTTGTTGAAATTAATGAGATTCCTTTTGGGCCATTTCTCCAGCCAGTCAAGGTCCCTCTGAATAGTGGCACAACCATCTGGTGTATCAGCCACTCCTTCCAGTTTTGTATCATCTGCAAATTTACTGAGGCTGAACTCTTGTCCCATCATCCAGGTTTAATGAAGAGAATAAATAGTATTGGCCTCAGTATTGACCCCTGGGATGCACTGCTGATGAATGGTATATTCTGCGTGCGCATGCAAGTTCGCACCAAAGGCAGTATGTTGTGTTGCCATTAGTTTCTCCTCCTGTTGGCATTTATTGGGCAGGGAAAGGCCCTGAAATTGGATAATTGGCCCAAAGGGGCAATGGCGAGACAATGGTATTATTTGCCCACATGGGTTCACATAGTGTTCGACAGCAGTTGTGTGTATCTGAGCACTTCAGGGCGTTGATCAGTAGGAATCCTGTCCATTTTGTCTCTCTTTATTCCAAATTAGAAATATTAATTGACCAGGCACAGGGCACTGCAGACTTGATTTGATCTCCTTTTCTTTGAGTTAATTTGTTGCCATATTGCTGAGGCTGAATATATTTTTAGTTATGTAGTAAGGGTTTAAGACCATACTTAACATCTCCCCTCTGACATTTGATCAATTTTGACATTTATCAAAGGATTTCCATAAAGAAAAAGCTATTCCAAAGTAGGTGTCCAGATAGCATTACTAAAATCTTTTCCAAGTCCTTCCAAGCAGTATTTGTGTATATTTTTACCTAGTGGAGTTAGAGTGCAGATCTTGGACAAGAATAACATTTTAAAAGTCTTTTTACCCTTCTTCTGTAGATATTAATGAATGTAGCGTCAACAATGGTGGTTGCCAACAGCTGTGTGTGAACACACTGGGAAACTATGAATGCCTGTGTCACTCTAACTACAAATTACACTGGAATAAAAAGGATTGTGTTGGTAAGGTGCCTAATAAATATATTTCTACTCCTGATGTGTCTGATGGCCATGCGGTTATAGTCAAATCTGAAAATCTTGATCTGTCCAGTCAAGTGGTATGAGTCATCATTCCCAGTATCCCACTTTACTTTTAGCATGATGGTACTGATGTTGAAACTGATAAAAACAAGTGAAAAAACAACCCAAAAACAGGAGATACTTTGAGGCATTTTGATGCTTTCTTTCCTATGCTTTTATCCAGCTCATGCTTCTATTTCCTTTTGTTTCTCTGCATGAGAAGGTTTGCTGATGATAGCTTTAACTGAAAGGAAATTACTTACATGTTGTGATCTTCCAGTGATTTTATTTTGCTTTGATTTTCTGTCCAGACAGCATTTTTAACTGTGTGGGTGCTCTTGGGTACCAGCTTCAAAACCAGCTGCATGCCAATTTATTAATAAGATGTGTATGTAGATATTTTACTTCTGTGAGTATTTGTTTTATCCTATTTAGAGACAAAGGGCTCCTTGCCTGATAATATGTCACCCAGGGTGTTACTGCACTGCATTAAGAGTGGTGGGAGTGATAGATGCTTCTTAAGCTGCTCTTCAGATGTCCAGGTATTTTCTGGTAAGTCAAAACTAACAAAAACAAGCATGCGATTCTGCACGGTGTAAGAGTAGCAAACCTCTTAACTCTCATGGAAGCTTCAAGAAGCACACAATCAACAGGGACCTTTCCCTTTTCACTATATATAATAAAGGGCTATATCCCTGCCAGTGTCCCAAGAAAGCCCCCCTTTTCCTTGTCTTTTATAACCACTCTACCCTCAGATTCCCTTCTCATGACAACTGTCTTTGTGAAGCTAGGGAGGACAGGGCAGAATTCTCCGTGTTCCCTGGGCCATTCCTTAATCGGCCCTGAGAGCCGCTGCTGAATGGGGCAAAGGCATTCCAGCCCTGTGTGGGGTCTGCGATTTTGCCCATACAGTCCCTCCACCCCACAGGACACAGCATGCAGACTCACCTGGTGCTTATGGGACAGTTGCTGCTTTTCTTCCTGAACCCTTTAAATTACTTAAGAAGAGACAAGCTGTAATGTGGAGTCTTATGAACAACATTGTTAAAAAAGGGTGAAGGTGATGATGCCAAACAACATATTAAAAATCTCTTTTACACTACAGGAGTCTTCAGTCTGCACAGTGCTTGTGTCTTTACTGTCTTTCTGTATGGTCTGTCTGTTAGGAACACAAGATGCCTACATCTTCACCTGTGGCAGGTCATCTCAGCTTAAGAAAAAGCAGCAAAATACAAATGCATCCAGCTGGCTAGGTAATCACTGAATCTACTGTTGCATGATTTGGCTGATTTAAGAGATAACAGTGAAATAAGGGTGTTTCTGTTGTGTATTTTCCCTCTCCATTATACTCCCTCTGGTTTTTCTTCCTCTTCCTCATGATTGCAGTTCATGATTTCAGCAGGAAATTTCCCTTGCACTGCTTCATCAGCATCACTTAAACTGAGACTTATAAATAAGGAAAGAGAAAAAGATCAGTAGTGAAATAAACAACTAGGCTAGGACTGTCATGCCTCTTTTTAGACACCCCAACTGGACAGTGTTGGCAGCATACAATGTGTTTAGGTTGAGCTGTTAATGAAATTTAGAAAGTATTTAAAGCTGAACAGAGAAGATTTTTATTTTTTTTTTCAATAGAATCTATCCTACTTTTTTCCAATTCCAGTTGTGAAACAGCTTCACAGCAGGAGAAAGCTGGTGCCTCTTTAGGTTTTCTGTGATGACCACTTTTTCACTTTATATCAGCGTATTTTTTGATGTCATCATTATGATATGACATTATGGTTACCTAAATTTTCTATTCCTTTTTGAAAATAACGTCATTATTTCTTTCTGAAGATATTTCAGCCATCAAGATAAGTGTAACCTTTAAATTAAATGAAGAAAAATGTAGTTTGAAAAAGACTGAAATGTTTCAAGAAGGTCTGGAACAGATGGTGCCAGGTATGTATATAAAAATGTGGGTAAGCAGGTTACAGTCGTGTATGTACTTTCCAAATATGAAGTACGCCAGAAGCAAAGCATAGAGGACTGCAGGGTTTCTTTTCTTCACTGACCTCATGAATCGCATTCTTGCCCAGACATGATTCTTGCAATAGTTATTTTATATCTCAGGACTTCCCTGTGACAGCCTACAGTCTTGCTAGGAAAGCCTGTCTCCTTTTTTATTTGTATTACTGCCAATAAATTCTCAATAAAATCAGTCATTCTCTTCATTCTTTTGATTTTTCCTTTCCTTTCTCTCTCACCCTTCTTTCTGTTCTTTCTTTTCTCACCTCCCCAATGCCTCAGTGAAGAATCTCCTGGCCATTTATGCTGACTATTGTCAAAGGTTATTCCTCTTTTCTCATCTTCCTCTTATACTTCAGCAGGCCCAGATGGACACAGTGAGGTCAGCTCTTCCATCTGTTCCAAGGCAGAAAAGTATGGCCTGGGAATTCACAAAGTCAGCAGAAAATGGGGAGGAGTATATTAAAAAAAAAATAAAAGCTGGTGGAAGAAGTCACAAAACAATATGATGAATCGGCATGTCAGTGTGTTTGTCCTCAGAAGAGTAATAGTGAGAGACTACAGTAGATGCTTAGTGAAGAATTATATACTCCAGAGCCAAAGCTTATTCCAAGTGTTTTCTTTAACTAAATTTATTTTATCGTGGAAACCTTGAAAGTGATTTCCAAAAGGCACTACTGAATTTAAACACCATTATAAGCTAGCATGTTTTTCACACGCTTCATACGAGTGCAGGATTTTTTCCCTTGAGTAGCCTGCCTGATGCAGGCGGTGTCGTGGTTTTAAGATGCTCTGCATAGCACAAAGGCAATTCATTAGAATTTGCTAGCAAAACCCAAGGGAAGCAGGCTGAGCACTGCAGCCAGGCTTTCATCCTAGCAGCAACTGATGCCTCAGACCCGCTGCAGTGCCAGAGTCTCAGCCCAACAGTAGATCTGTAAGTGCACTGGAGTAATGATTTGATGTGAGGGCGTACCAGTTGAGAAACTGGCTAAATTGTTTACTATCATTTGAAGTTAATAATTTGCTCCTCTTTAACTCTTCATGACAATAATATATGCTGAGCACTAGTGAATGTTTGATAATATAGCTGGCCAAGCTTTTGCTTCCTTTAATTTTGTTCATGCAGAGAGACATAATTCAGTAATGGAGAGCTTCCACTACGTAAACCTAACATGCAGCTCTGGCAAGAAAGTTCATGGAGCCCTCAGTAGACTGAAAGCGACTAGAGAAATTTTTATCACTGCGGACTTTGAGCTTGAAACAAGCCAAAAGGAGGTGACAGGTTGGTTGGAAAATAACCCAAGGTGCGGTTTGAAGCTTCTTGGCATTTGCTCCTTGATTTCTGTATTTTTCAGTTCTATCTGTGTGCAAAATGGTAATGAAAAGTATCTCCTGTTTTGAAAATAAATTTTACTGCTTCAAAAGAGTGAGGGATAGGGAGAGCTTCAAAGATCAAAGAGCTGCCCATTGATTAAAGTCTTGTGGTCTGATGAATTTTCTTCTAGCCTGGTGGCGTTGTCCTTAAGGATTTCAGATTTGTTCAGAGTGTTTTTGTTGGTTATTTGCATAGTTGGTTTTTTGAATTGGGATTTTTGTGCACAGTCACTTATAGCAGCTTTTACCCTTGATACTTTTCAGACACATGTGATGTGCGCTGTGCTCGGAAAAAGACTGAAAAAAGGTTCCGTAAAACCATTCGGACCCTACGGAAGACAGTCAGCAGGGACCAGTTCCGCATTCACGTCTCTGGCATGGACCATGAAGTGGCCAGAAAGTCTCTCAAGCTATCGGAGCCACAGCAGTCTTGTGGTGTAGGACAGATGCATGTGGGTAACAGATGTGGTAAGTGAAAGTAAACTAGGAGCATACCATCACATGCATTTCAGTTTTGCTGTGGTCTGGTGAGCCTGGTGGGATCATGGGATGCTTATCAGGGCCAGAAGAGGGCTGTATAGGAAGAAATAGGGGTTACTGTTCGTGCTACTGGGATGTGCCCCTCAGTATATTTGTTGCTGGCAGTTGCTGTGTTACAAAGTACAGGAAGGCCTCAGTGTACTACACTTTGTTATAATTGATGCACAGCCTCCAGTAAGCTCAAAGGTAGAAAATGTGAGAATAACATCAGACACCATGATGATGGTCTTGACATCATCAGTGTTATTTTTATGACTACATTTAATATCCAGTGTAACCCTGTGTTTCTGAACTTGAGAACTGTCCCTTGTCTCAAAGAAAAGGCTGGGCAGAATTTGAAACAGTCACATTCTCCTTGCTGATAAAGCTCTGAGTCCCAGAGAATCTTCATCACAGTTATAAATTCATGGAAAATAGGGGTTTTATAGGTCAGTACTGAAAAAAATCTTAATTATCATGGCACTGGAGGGCACCACCATAGTGCAGCCCATAATAAATGCTTCCAAAGCACAAAAGTTAAGGAGAGGTGTCAGATGTTATCTTAACAGGGGCCTAACAACCATGATGGCTAATTCAGGCTACATAAGGTAGGCAGCATGTAGGTGGTTTTGTGAATCAGCAAGCCTTTAAAATGCGTGTCAGATTGAATTAGTACATCTTCCAGCAGAAACCCATTTGGCCTAAGAATAGGTTTTCCAATCTGAAAAACTTGGATTCACAGAATAAAAAAAATGAATTGATGTTGTTTAAAACATCTGTGCAAGCAGGCAGACTAGGGAATTACTCAGGAATTCTGTCAGAAAAACTTGTCTGCAAGTTTTCTTTTTTTGCAATGAGTCTGAAAAACTTTGGAAAGCTCACCAAGATGAGTTTACATGGATGTTTTCAAGCTGTTGTGTTGGATGCTGGAGGATGGCTTGGACAAACTCTGTCTCAGTCTATGGTACAGAGCACAGTACGGCTTTCAAGCCATTTGTGATTTCATCTGGAAAAATAGAAATGAGTAAGCTAAAAATACTGCAGGTAGAGAAGGCAACATGAGTTACAGTTAGGAACTGGAACAGCAAGGAAACAATTATTTTTTTTCAGGTAGCTGCAGAACCAGTTTTAACTTCTCAGTACAAATGACCTTCTTATGTGGCATTTCTGTGCTAGTTCAGGGGGAAAAGGGACTTCTGGAGAATGCCAGATAAACGATTTGGTAAGGTGAGCACAGATAGCCTTTCTATGGTTAAAACAGACACTGATCATATGAAGACAAGTGTTTTGAAGAACAACTTTTAAAAAGCCTCTTCCGTCGCTGAATTGGTACCATAGTTTGCTCTGTACATCTTAACAGGTACTGCTGTGAGCAGTGGAACTAGCAAGACCCAATTCCCTGTGGGTCTCATGCCTTTTGGCTTGATTTGGTCATGTCTAAAAAGATGCAATCGCCAAATGAATCTTAATTTCTTCAGCTGTATTCAGACAATATTCTTGTGTAGATTTGCTGTGATCAAATAGGAGATGGAACTTGTACCACAGTTTTTGACTTGCATGGATGCTAAGAAGGTCTCTCACCTCCATCTGCACGTTGCCCACTTCTTTACATTAAACATACAAAAGCTTAGTACCTTTGAAACCTCTCCACACCCTTTGTCAGATTGCTGGCAGTTGGACAGAAAGTTCACTGGTTGTCCAGGGGACATAAAAGTACACACAGAGGCGGTGTTGTTACATACGCCTCATTTCCTTAGAAAAAGCTGATTGTCCCAGTGTGTATGGTAAAGGCAGCACAGGGTGGCTGCTGCTGCTGCTTTGACTGCCAGTCAGAAGGAGCTAAGAAAAGACTGGACAGAAGTGAGTGGAGTGGGAACAGTGTGGAAGAAGACTAAGAAGCTAGCTCGGGGATGTGTGTGGGAGAGTCAGGGGGGTTTGTTTTGTTTTGATTTGATTGTTTTTCAGAGCTGCTGAGAACTTTTGGACAGGACTGGGAACATGCTTATCTAGACATGCTAATGATTCTGGGCAGAAAGAGACACCAGCTCAGCAGATTGATTCAGTGCAAGGGTGGATGTGGTCTGTAGACAGGCAGAGAACTTCGGCAAAGGGATTTCGCTCAGTCTGATCAGACGAGTAGGAAGTAGTGAGGGAACTAAGTAAGTCTAGGGAAGGTCTTCTGTGATGCAGACAGTGAGTGAAGTGCAGGTTTTAGTTAATTGTTAATTGTTTTCAACTACTTTTTTTTTTAAAGCAGAATACTTGGAGTATGTCTAGGTTAGATACTGATTCAGACAGTCTTGTACTGGTCCTCTTCCTGTGGTAGGCTTCTCCTGGCACAGTACTGTGGTATCTCAGCAGCATAAGAGGGAAAGTCCAGCTTCTCTGGCAGCTCGTCTTGAGGAGCTGACCTGCAGCTGCAGCAGTAAACTAAACTTCATTTGGTTTCACACTTTTGGTGAGATAATTTTATAAAAATCTGACACGAAGAAATGAATTATCAAGTGGGAGGAAGGGTGCTGTTTTTTCTGCTAGCATGCTTACTCTGACAGTCATAGATTAAAGACATAAATCCTTAGCATATATAATCAAATGTCCTAAATACGTGAACTGCTACAACACAATAGCTTAAAGGGTGCTGCTTCAGAATCAGTTTGCTTCCGTTGTTGGTGATTTTCCTCGTAAAGTCAAGGCATCATTCTTAAGAAAATGGTGAATTGGTGGATCATGACCTCCTTTATGAGGTTCACCTTCTCAGACACTGAGATACTACAGCATTTGTCTATAGGAGCAAATGCTCAAAGGCTAACCTGTTGAAAAGAGGGGAAGAGCCTTTAAATGTCTTTGTAACTGTTAATCCTGTTCCCTGTGGGCCCCTCTTTTCACCCTCCTCCCCTTTTCTTCACGTTTTTGCATCAGAAAAGCTTTCACTTTTTTTTTTTCCTTCTTTAAAACAGCTGCATGAGACTCAAGATCTGTTTTTTAATGGGTATTGAAGACAAAGACAGTGGCTGCAGAAATGAAGTCTACTAGAGGCAATTGATTCTTTTGTTCATTTGGAGTAAAAAAAACAGGTTTCTGAAAAAAAGAGCAAGGCCAGCCAGTGGAATTCTGATTTAATGTCATTATTTGCAAATCTCCAGATCTTGTTTCGACTGGGTATTTCCCATGTGTCAGGTGGGACCATGCAGTGTTTAGTTTTGTGAAATGTTTGGTTTCATTTAAACAAATGATAGGAAAAGTTTGAACTCTTAGAGGTGTGCCCCCCTTTTATTATTTTTGTGTGGTTTTATTGGTGGTGTTTTTCTTTTTCTAAAAAGGGCTCATTTGTATCACCCAAACTTCATGCACAGTCCCATGGATTTCCATGGGATGATTTCCATGTTGACATAATGTCCCTATTATTAATATTACTATAATTGAACCTAACACTAAGTCTGTTTTGTTATGCTAAACTGGGTTCTAGTGAGTGCTGTGAGCTTCTGAACAGGCTTTACTCATTACGCCTGCTCCGTGCTTCAGTGGGGTTAGGTGGATGACCTCTGAAATATTTCTAGGTGGAAGATGGGGAGGAACTGGGAGCTGTATGCAGGGAATCGATTGGTTCAGATCAAATGGAAAAGTTTTGTTTTGGCCCAGGTTGATTTTACACACTTCCTGCCTTTTACGGTCTCAGAACTGTATTCCTTCTGTGGATGCTGTCACAAGCATAGCCCACCATCTTGCTGACCTGCCATATTTGACCTGCGTCACAAATGATCTGGGGCAGCCAGTGCAAGTGGAAGACAGGAGGGAAAGAAATGGGGCCTGAAGCAGCTGCAGTGTAGCTCCAGTGAAGCGTAATGGACCTCAGATCACTGCTGAGCAAAGTTGAAACAAAATGTTAGCCTTCTTTCAGTACCCAGCAACTGTCAAACTACTGAAGTCCTGACAGTTGTTCTGCTTTAATGCTTGTATAAGCATAGTCTTGATATCACCTTAAGCTTTATCAAGTAGTCTAGCTGCTGACCACCTAATTTGACTTTGTACCCACAAACACAAAATGTTAAGAGACCTGAGATTTTTTTCTTATTGCTAGTTGGCTGAAGTGTGGGAACATACTATGATGGGGAATGAGAAAGTTGCGTTTTATGCCCTAATAAAATTTAACAGGATGAGGAAAGACAACTAACTTGTAACTCTTGCAGTAGCCCTCAGAATCCTGGAAACCAGAAATCAGCTGGAGCTCACAGTGTGTCTCAATATAGATGTAAGGCACAGAAACAGACTGTCTGGTCCCCCATCTTTCTCTTGCTCTCAGAATTCAGTCATGCAATGCATCTAAGAATGCCCTGTATTGAGGATCTCATTGATGTCTGTGGAGATCTAAGTTTACTTTCTCAATGCAATTTAAAAAAATTAGTCATTTTGCTAAATAATCTTGGAAGATTTAGATTAACTCAGTTTTGTTCCACAGAGAGCTCTACCATTTTACAACATGCAATTTCAAGGAAGGTAAGCTGCAGATGATTAAGTTGATGAAAGAGAGCTGATGGGATAAGTTCTGAAATGTAACATTTCCATGTAAGTGGTGGGTTTGGTTCCTGCCTCGGACACGTTTCCTTTGAGCTGTTAGTCAACCTACTGTTATGCTGGAATCTGAGCAAGGTCAGGAAGTAAAGTAGCATTGTGTTCAAAACAAAAACAAAACACACACAACACACACTGCAAAAAACCCCAAAACAGAACAAAATCAAACCACTCCAAACTTGACATGTGATTAAAAGGAAGGGTAAAAAACCAGGTTAAGATGAGACGGCAGGTAGTAAATAGTCTATAGTAAGGCCACTCAGAGCTCTGATTTCTCATAGAGTCCTAGAGGTTTTTGAAAGAAGATTTGCACTGGTCTTTCCATTGCTTCTGGGTTTCTGAAGTCAGTAGCCACTTCTGAAAGTCACCTTTACTAACCTTGATTGTCTTTCCTTGTTATCGAATGGTAAATAGTGCTCTTTCCTTACCTTATTAGAAGTGCTGTAATGAAAGCCTTTATTCATTCATGTTTGTTGAGTTGCACAAAGAGTAGAGAGATGAGTGTTCTGTAGGAATGTTTATAAATGAAGAAGGGCTTGAAAAGTGTGGGAACAAATAAATGTGTGTCCTTATGAAAGCAGAAGTCATGTGTGGTGGAAAAAGTAAGAACCTAGAGCTAAGACTTCCTCATTAGCTTTCATTGATAAGCTATGGAGCATTGATTAACCTGGTGTATTTTATTTTTAAGCTAAGGAGGAACACTCACTTTCTACTCAATGTATCAGCCATAAACAAAGCTTTTCATCATTGATCATGACCAGTAGTTAATGCCCTGCTTTTTGTCAGTCATATATCCTGAAATGAAGCCAAGGCCGATTTAACTTCCTAACAAAACAGCTATTCACTGAGTGATTTATTGGAGCTATAAACTAAAACTAACAGTTTATTATCGTAACAGGTCTTTAAAAGGACAGAATTTTTCAGCACAGCTGAACAACTGCAACAGTGTTTTGTGCCTTTCCAGAGCAGGATAATTATTAAAAACTGGCACCGAACCAGTTCTTTTGTGAAAAGTTTGAAAAGCAGCATTTTTCAGTTACCTGTAACTATTGCTGGAGTTGTTAGACAACATTGAGGTGTGTGTTTAAGTAAAATTAGTTGGATTGACTTAGTGCTACCTAGGCACTATTCAGTGCACAGATAATCCTTATCAAAGAACCAGTATCAGAGGAATAGGAAGAATATTTGTGCTTTGAAAGTCTGAGGCACTCATAATGTTTAGTTTAGTGAATTTGCATGCTTACTTGTTGCGCTTGAGGTTTTCACGTAATTCAGTAACTCCAAGAGTTTTGAAGTATGAATATTCAATAATATTAAGAGTAGAATGCTTATAGAAATCTGGAAGTACATTTTTGGCACCTTAGGTTCAGCGCTAACTATTTCATAAAGAGTTTTATTAGCTAGAAAGAAGAAATAATCACTCTAGAACTGCTCTGTATAGATGTATGGAGAGTACTAAACGGGCCTAGTGTCCAGCATAGCCTAGAAACAAAGCACGAAATCCATTCTAGCTCACAGAAGAGCTCACTACACCAGAGCATATCAGTATCTGTTTCAGTTTTACACGGTACATTGTATGTACTGAGTTCTATCTGTTGCTAGCATGCAATTCTGAAATCCTGGTTCCCACTCCCAGATAAAAAGGACAGCAGTTTCACCTTTGAGTTTCAGGTCATGTGAAGGCTCACTAATGTACTTTCATCTACAATGTAGAGGTTAAAGCAAGTGTGTTCTTCCTCATCTAGATCAGTGCTCACCAGGTGAATATTCTCCTGATGGCTTCAAACCCTGCCTGCCATGTCCCCTTGGAACATATCAGCCTGAAGCTGGAAGAGTATCCTGCTTTCCTTGTGGAGGAGGTCTAACAACAAGACATAGCAGTGCATCCTTGTTTCAGGACTGTGAGACCAAAGGTGAGGTCAAGATTTATTTGGTGAATGGTGTTGCTCCAAGGGAAAAGTAACTGCCTCTGCTACAAGTAGGGCATTCAAAGAAGGGTCATCCTCTTTTCAAGGAGCTCTCCTTCCAGGGGTCTCACAGTTGGCTGGCCTGGCCTGGCTGCAAGGAAAATCAATACAGCCTCAATTCCTTTTATAATTGATTTTCATACAAGACTTGAAAAGGGGTTGAGAAGTACCTGGAAGTTGATCAGGGAAGTCGTTGATCTGTGAAGAGTTGTATAAAGGAGCAGCAGGGAGAAAAACAGTCTCCAAGAGAATCAAGACCAGTATGTCGTATTGACATTTGAGGTTTCAGCACAGCAGCAATGTGAAAATGTGAAGGAGGGAACTGCAGTCCTAGAGGATAAGTAAGAAAATAGTTTCTTCATTTTCATAATGAGAAACTGGCTTGGATGCCTTGCGATATACCTAAAAAGCTAGCATTCAGGTTAACCATGCAATACCTCAGACAGCCCTCTAAATTTGATCACAGTGGAGCTAACATGCAGTCAGCTCCTGAAGTTTTCCTCACAGGAGTGAAAATCAGGTAGGGACCCTATCTTTAAATACGAAAGAATTTTGTTAGCATCTTAGTTATTTAAAATGTAAAAAGCTGAAAGACAGCTATGAAGTTGTCCTTGAAAATGCTGTTAAAAATACGTGTCTATGGAGAGAGATGAAATGTTGATCAGTATAACTGTTTACTCAGTGTCTTAAAACATGGGTAAAACCCCACGACTTGCATTAAAATTGCCGGAATAAGAAGTGTTAATAGAAAAATCTACTGCTGTAGTTTAGAAATATGTTCCTGATGCGAACATTTGGTAGTGGTTTGGATTAAGAGATCTCTCTAGTGTCAGTTATGTTTACTATTGAGAATTGCAACATAATAGAAGAATTTTGAAGTATGGTTGAAGAATTAATATTACTGTTAATAATGTGATAGCTAATAGATTTCTTCAGTGAAGAATTACTGAACCCACAAATGCTGTTGTTTCATACTTAATTTTGTAAAGTTGAAGCACTAAAAAACCATGTTAAAAACCTTGGATTGAGATAAGAGGTACTGATTTCAGTTTTATTTAACATAAATAAAACATAAATAAAAACAGGTTCAGTTTTCAAAACAGAGTGGAGATTAAAGGAATTTATTTGTATTAACTGGAATGAAGAGCTCAGGGATTTGCTTGTGGAAGAGGCCACATGAGACATGGAATCACAGATGCAAGGACTATTTGGAACTTGTGTCTGAAGCATTTGGATTGGGGGTGAAGCATGTAGGGAAGGACTCCAGGCTAAGCTAGCTTACAAAGCTCAATAAGACTAGGGTTATGTGGGAGTAAGCAGAGCTTAAAAGGAATAGAAAAAAGGGACTGTGCAATGCAGAAAACTACATTTGAAAGGCAAGTAAGTAAATTATTTTGAGGTTTAACCTGACAGAGGTAAACTTGCCAAATGAGGTAAAGTAATAGGAAAATATTTTAATTTATTTTAGTTCCACAAAGAAAAGGGCAAGGAAAAAGAAGCAAGGTGGTGATGGAGTTAAGAGCAAAGATATGGCTGATGCTCTTGACTGCTTTCTGTAAGGCTCCAGTACAGACAATGATGGGCAGAGATTCAGATGCAGAATAGCTAAGCAAAATCAAACAAAAGGAAGCATATTACAGATGTAAGCAAAGGTGTTTGGGGTCTCAGATTGCATTGAGAGAAGGAAATATTCCTGACTGTATGCAGAGAAGTAGAAAAAAGAGTTGCAGGTCAGCTAGAAAAGATTTTTCTTCTGTGTCTGTCCATCTCATGTCTAAAACTTCCATAAAACCTGTAATGTTTATGAAAGAGTTTGTATGTCAGAATGGGGTCTCTTTGGTGATGCAGGAGGTACTTTCAGCAAGTCCTGTGAGGGCTATAGCTTATATGTCTGGCTAACATGATGAATTGCTTGACATGATGAAATAAAGCAGCAATGGATCTGGTGGAGGTGGCTGTACCCTGACTCACAGCCTGTTGTTGCAAGACAGTGTGTGATCATGAGAGAAGAAGGCAACATATCAGTTTAGTCGCTAATATTGATGCAATATGCCACTTGCAAAAGGCCAAAGTCTTTCACCTCCGCTTGTGGTGAGCTTATCACCAGGGTATACTAGGATGAAGCAGCAATGCACACGCTGCTTGGCATAAGCAGGTGAGAAAGAAAGGTTTAGTTAGTATTTCCACATACAGTTGATCTTCCAAGTTAAATGTCAGTGACAAGACCGTTTGGTAACACACTGTTCTATTTGGTGTCCTGCTTACAATGTCATGGTGGTGCATGATTTTCTTACTGCTTCCACACAAAACTGCTCTACAGTGTTGTATTTGGGACTTTTGAACTTGTATGAAATGACCTGACAAACTAAAATCTGTTCAATTGCTCTGCTTTATAACCCTCATAGTTTATGAACATGGCATTTCAGTTATTGAAATTATACTAGGTCCTTTAAAAATGCACAAAATCTCATGTGGCTGCTGCCAATTTTTTAACCATGCTGCATATTTAATTACTATCCAGTTCAGTGTTCACCAGGCCATTTTTATAATACCACAACTCATCGGTGTATTCGCTGCACAGTTGGAACATACCAGCCTGAGTTTGGACAAAATTACTGCATTTTATGCCCTGGAAACACCACTACTGATTTTGATGGGTCAACAAATATAACACAGTGTAAAAGTAAGTATAACAAGATGGTTTTGATGATCTCTTACAAATAAAAATATTGGGCCATTAATATTCAGAATGGCCCTAAGGTCAAAATTTAGCTTTGCTTCAGGGAGCTTGGAGAGAAGGCAGTGGTGTTGCTCCTCTTTTGCTGCCTGCCTGCATCTCATTCCACATGGCTTACTGAGGTCCATGAGAGACCGTTTCTGCAGACTGGTTCCATCATTCTTGTTAAGGTAAGTGATGATTGTGTCTTGCCAGTTGGTGCTAGGCCACTCTGTATCTTACTATTAAGTCTTTTATCCCATGATATAGCAGACAGAGTTTGTCTCCTTGGCACTCTGATTTCTTTCCCTTCTATTAAAAGGAATGGAAGGTGGATCACAAAATTTAATAGCTCTAATTTTCTTCTGAATAACAACCTTTGAAAGGGGCAATTACAAAAAGAACCACTGTTACAGATTATGGTAACTGTAGTGCAGGAAGCTGAGGGTAAATTAAAAAAGGAAAGCAGAGGGCAGAGAGATGATTCCTCAGAAGAACCTCTGAAGCCACTTACATACACACAGATGCATATCACACTTAAAGCATCTGTTCCCTGGGCATGTCACACCCGCACATCACTGTTACGGTGCTGTAGTGTCCTTGTAGGCACGGACTGCTAGGAACCACAGGCAAAGCATCCTGCACTGGGGTTCACTCTCTCTTACTGCCAGCAGTGCTGATCTGTGCAGAGAAAGGGCCATCTATACTCCCTGTTTTGTGCTGCTGCAAGCATGCTGCCTGAGCAGAGTGCCTGAGACTCCAGTTAGACTTCAGCTGATACTTCTATAAAGATGTTCTGTCTGATACAAGCAAGTGGAGCATCCTTGCTATACCATTTCTTTGTCCTCTTATGAGTGCCTTGCCACTTGGCTGTGACTTGGTTGATAGCACCTGCTGTGTTAACAGTGACTAGTCTGTATTTTATGTCTCAGTGATGATTAAAACACAAGGGTAGATGCAGGCAGCAGCTTGAAGTGAAGCTGGCAAAGGGAACTGTACTTGCATCAGACACAAACAGAAAAGTTTTTGTGTCTGTCACCCATGTCCTGTTTTCTGACAGTGATTGTAGAGAGAGCTGTAGAATGACCTCGCTTTGCCTAGTCATGCATACTGTATTGCTTTTTCAGATAGGCAGTGTGGAGGTGAACTGGGAGATTACACTGGATATATTGAATCACCAAACTATCCTGGGGACTATCCTGCAAACACAGAGTGCACCTGGAACATTAACCCACCACCAAAGCGCCGTATTCTGATTGTGGTTCCAGAAATATTTCTACCAATAGAAGATGAGTGTGGAGACTACCTGGTGATGCGAAAAAGCTGTAAGTCTGAAATACCTACTGAGGCATATGGTATCTATCTTTGGTGTGTACCACAGGTTTCTCACATGCATTGCTCTTTATATAAATGAAATGTAGCCTGGCTGGCCTCTACTTATAAGTAGAAATTTCTTTAAATGACAAATTGAGAAATCCTATTTGGTAACATTGCTCCATAGGTTCAGGTAAAACTAGGGTGCAAGGCTATGATGCGTCAGTGAGCTCTGAGAGAAATACTGTTAAGAAGGGGTGGATGGTTCAAGCTATCTAGATATGAATTATGCTCAGCAATTCTAGCCTGGGTTAGGAAAGAGGAGGTGCTTGTTAGTCCCTACAGGTGGCTAATATGTGAATAAACAGCTTCAGTTTCTGGCATAGGCAGATCCCTTAAACAGTACACTGGGTTTGGGGTTTTTTGTCTTTTTTTTAGGAAAAGGGAGAATATTCCTTAACCTTGACCATCCACTAATGGCCTGCCACATTTCAAGTTTTCTTAACACCAGAAAGCATTTGTTATGATATCTTAACCTATTTTCTAATTGTGCATTAGTATGAAGCGTTGTCGGATAACTGCCTATTGTGTGTTTTCTTTGAAAGCTTCTTCCAACTCTGTAACCACGTATGAAACCTGTCAAACCTATGAGCGCCCTATAGCTTTCACTTCTAGGTCTAAGAAGTTGTGGATCCAGTTCAAGTCGAATGAAGGAAACAGTGCCAAAGGATTCCAAGTTCCTTATGTAACATATGACGGTAAGCGGATGTGAGCAGCTAAGCCAAGGTGGACTAGTACAGCTGCAGCAGTGCAGAGCTCCTTGTGGGCTCCTTGACCCTGCTAAGCAGCAGGGTTACCCAGTGCTCTCAGCAGTGTTGCTATGAGGCTACTTCCAGTAGCTGTTCTTATTTAAGGCTGGTTTAGGGAAGCACTGCAGTCTTAAGTGCTGCTGTTTTTCTAGTCTTCCGCAGACCTAAACAAAGAGCTGGGATTCTGGGCTCTGACCTGCGTATCTCTGCCTTCCCAGTTCTGGATTGCAGTGCACCCCCAGTTGGGAACTGGGCAATGTCCAAGTGCCTCAGATTTATCATGTTGTTGCTACCATCTGTATTCTAGTACCAGATACTAAAATGTCTATATTGAAAAGAAACCTGAGGGGCAAGAGTTTCACCCTATCCTTGTCAGAGTCACTAGGAGTGAAACTGAAGCTGAGGCTTTGCACTTCAGCATAAGTGATGTGAAAATGATAATGCATGTTTGTGTTCACACTGGATTGATTGTGAAGGACTCATCCTTGCAGACTCATGGTCTGCAGTTTCATCAACAATGGGTAATTAATTTTTTTTAGGGGAATCCTCTCATTTTGAAGCATTTCAAGTTTTGATTGACCAGGGGGGTTGCCTTTTAAGAAAGTTTCCTCTTACCATTTGGTTTTGGGTTTTTTTTCCCTTTCTTACTGTAAAAGGAAAAAAGCCAATACCAGGTTGTGTGTACTTACAGATAAGTTTCTGCAATGAAGTTGGTTTGAAGTAGGCTACTTGATTACAGTATGCACTACAGTCCTAAGTGCATTATGATTTCTTTGCTTTTGACAGATTGATGCTGAGCAGCTCTGCAGAGTACAGTGTTTTCATAGTAAACAGTATTTGTAGTTTATTTACAGAAGAACATTTGGAATATTTTCTAACTACTAATATGAGGGTCAAGTAGCACTGGTTCTTTTGGAGGTAGGGCTTATATGTGTAACCAAAGTGAACCTGCAAATTACCCTCTTGTGTACCTTCCCCATAGAGGATTACCAGGAACTAATAGAAGACATTGTTCGGGATGGCAGACTTTATGCATCTGAAAATCATCAAGAAATACTTAAGGTATATTCCTTCCACTAAACATGCTGGTTTTGATTGAAAATGGCACTTTTATGTTAGTGAATTAGCTTCCTGCTCTGCATCAGATCTGTTCCTTGGTGCACTAGACACATGCCACTTCAAGGAAGTGGGGTGAAACAGGGGGGTGATCCTTTGCTAGGGAAAATAAAGGTGGATCAGACCTACGAGGGAAATCTAAGGTGAAGATATCCCCTCAAGCATCACATAGGCTGTGCTGAAGGAACGAGTGGAGCAAACTAAGGGGCATGGGATTTAATCTCTTGTAGAAACACTTGGTACTGCTCCTTGTAGCCTGTAAATTAGTAACGGCTTTTCCTCCCTGGACAAAAAAAAAAATCTCTTTGTGGATTTCCTTTCTTTGACACTTGATGAGGCGACAGTTGTATGGACAAGTTCCCAAGTAAACCTTTCTTGTGTTGGATATCAGATCCAGTGTTTGTGCTTGTTTGATTGGTTGGGGTTTTGTTTGTTGTTTTTTGTTTGTTTATTTTCTTGTTTGCTTGTTGCTATTGGAAGTATGAGGATGGAAGTAACCCTGGTGCTGGTAATAATAAATGTGAAACTCCAGTGACTTCCCTGTGGCTTGAATGTCAGCCTTTCTCCAGTAGTTTCTGAGCTTCAGAAACATTAGTACTTGAAAATTAAAATGCCCATAATATTTTATGAATTAATCAGTCATTAAGATTTGGTAATACTGACCCTAACTCCTCTGTGGAATTACTGTAAAATCTGCTTTCCTTTTTCTAGGACAAGAAACTGATAAAAGCACTGTTTGATGTGTTGGCACATCCACAGAACTACTTCAAGTACACAGCCCAAGAGTCAAGGGAGATGTTCCCAAGATCCTTCATTCGGCTGCTGCGCTCAAAAGTTTCCAGATTTTTGAGGCCTTACAAATAGTTGGCACTGTACTTAAAACACTAACCAGCCCTGGGCATGCACAGAGGGGTTGTGGTAGGTAGGGCTGCTTTCTGTGTTTTACACACTGGCAGAGAAACTCCAGGGAAGCTTGCCAGCTCCATTCTTTGCAGAGTTTGACTTTCTCAGCTAATATAAATATTTCGTTGAACAGAATTTTGATTCTTTTTCAGATAATACCTTTTGGGTAGCAAGGGTACTTCATGGGTCTCTGAATTAGAGACTGTCCATCATTTCTGTAACTAAATGGTGCCAAGCAGAAGTTTGTAGAGCTCTGCGCTATTACTTCATCAGTAACTCTAAAAGCTAATGTGGACAGACAGTCTAAGTAGTGTGGTTTGAGATGAACTCCTGGCCTGCCATTAATGCATGTTACCTCAACAAAGCTGTGTTCATGTTTGGTCTTCCTGAAAGTGAGAACAAGATCGATGTCTCTCTTAATTTTTGGTACAAAGGGAATTCAGAGTTAAGATTGGAATAGTTTTAGTCCAAACCAGCGAGTCCACGAGTTGCACAAGGTATAATTTTTCTCTGAACTACATATTGTATGAGGCAAATGGAGGAATAAGCAAAGGGTTGAATGTTGGCTTGAATGCTCTGGGTCTGGATCAAACTGCGCTCATGCTGATGATCTATTGGTTTAAACAGAATGATATCAGAATAAAACCAGGGCACCAAAGTAATGGAAAATAGACCCTTACCTACTGGACATTTCCATTTTGGGTTGGCTGCAAGTGTTACAGCAGAACAGATTCTTTGCTAAATCCCAATGCTGTCCCTGCACATAGGCCTGGGATAACATGAGGCACTGGCTTTTCCAAGTAGTATAAAAATCTGTCCTCTGAGCACCTGCAGGTGAACACACAAGCCCCATTTTAAATGCAGGCTTTGAATAGGTTATGCTTTTGTACATCACTGTTTAAACTTGTATAAGGTTCTTATATGAGTCTCAATCCTTATATTCCTTATCTTGTCTGAGCACCTTGCAATGACCTTGTGGAGCAGAGAACCACTGCTTTCCTTGTCTTGCTGGAGAGAAGTAGCTGTACAAAGGTATTCCTCAGCCAGACTGTGGCCACAAAGTGATCTGTGGCAAAATCCTGTTCAAGATTCCCAAGCTCTGTGTCCTTTCCCTCAGGTTGTGTCTTATGTGACGGAAGGCTATACTGAAAGAGCCCATAGAGAGAACTATGTTGATCAGAATATTGTCTTGGTGCTCTTCTGTCCACACTTGCATTACATTCATTGTCCTCTGGCCATGCAAACCATTTCCTTGGTGTAATGTACCTTCTGGGCCTTCTATCTTGAAGGCAGATGGCTGCAGTCCTGCTTGTTTGGAAATGGACTTACAACTTCTACCTTTTAGTCACTGGCAGTGCCAGTGGGTACTAAACTTCCTCTCTGTGCCCCCTTAGGAAAGGTACTGAAATTTCACAGTGTAGCCAGGACAAATGCTCCCTTTCAGATCTCCCTGGGTTTCTTTGCATTAGTATGTGGTATTTAACTGTTTTATGTGAATGATACTGTGCCCACATTGTGACAGATGAAATCCTCATGAAGAGCCAGGGTCTGAATCTCTTCCCTATACTGTTTGGAGCAAACGAATACTACCAAATGCAGCCTTGCTGAACTATTGTGGCATGATAGCCCTGTTCTATGGCATGTGTGGCAGTGCAACCTGTCATGTGGTAAAGACATGTCTTAATCGTGGTGTGACTGGAAGGGGCAGTGGCCACAGGCTCCAGCTGGGGAGCAGAGCTCCTCGGGATGGGGTTGATGTGATGCTGTGTTTCTTTTGCTACTACCCTGAAAGAATTGCCATGCTGTGGGTGGAGAAGGGAAATGTCTTGGGCTGCTGCCAAGAGGGTGAGCTGTGTCCTAGCTGACTGCTTTGGGGTTCCTGCTCCAGCTCAAGAGCTGCTTGTGGGTTTGTGTGACAGCGTGGTGAGCACCCATTCCAGGGATAGGGCTGCCAAGCCTGTAGTAGAGAGGGACAAATGGCTTGGGCAGAAGAAGGGAGGCATGGGGTGAATTAGTAGAACAGAAGAGAAGGAATCCAAGTCCTTGTGTGTTCCTGCCTGGTGTGTTTCATCCTGGACAAGGTCTTTGCTGCCTTCACAGGGAGGGAGGACAGGGGTTATCTAAAAGAAGGCATAGGGCAGTGTGATCGGTGAAAGGAATGGCTAAGGGATGCCGAAACAAGAGGACGGGTGTTGAGAAAAACTTGCTACGTCTGTGGAGAAGTGTATTGTGGTGGTGAGATCTCAGGAAGGTGTTTCAAGATTCTCTCTGGCTGAGCAGCCCCTACCTCTCCGCTCTTTGTTGCTTCTAGTGCCAGATGCAGTGTGTTAGTGAATTGCAATGACCCACCAACCATTTCTATGTGGCAATGGAGCCACTTTGAAATGGTGAGACGATGCATTTCTGCTCTGAGTGCATGGGTTCTGCTGGTGGGGCACTGGGAGAGGACCGTGGTGTGCCAGCTTCTGGGCCAGGCCCAGCAGAGTGTCTTTGCTGTGGTCTGTGCGCTGTCTGCCCAGGGAAGCAAGCCAGTTATTGCTGTGTTCCCTCCCAAGAAGACTGCAGATCTGAACACTTCTGTTTTATGTTGCTGAATGACACACAAATCAGACTGATTAATTTCAACAAAGGTTCAAGAAAACAAAAGCTGTGAAACATCCATTTATTTTTAATTGGTGAAATTGGGCTTTCTTGCTTTGTGCATGAGTTACTGACTTGAACTCTGGGTTTGTTGCACTGCACCTCATCTTGTAGTCACACTGTTCCAGCTCTGCTCAGCTGCTCTGGGACCAGTGACTTGCCTTCAGTCTGTACAGTGGGTCTCAGTATTGCATCTCTATTCCCCCTTTGTGCAAAGGACATTTTCATTGTCTGTGTCTAAGTGTGGTGTACAGTTTAAGGCTGAGGAGAAAAACCTGCTCTTTCTTGAAGAAGAATCCTTGTTCCACAACCCTGTGTTTTCCATATAAAAAGTAAATGATTCAGAAGCACTTGTCTTTCCCTTGATCTAACATTATGAATCAAAATTTCCCCTTTTACTGTCAATCCTGTGTGTGCAGTAAAAAGCGAAGACAGAATTTTTGCCATCTTAAATGTTGGGAGAAGTGATAACTGTTGCAGAATGTTGTAACACTTGGCATTGTATCTTTATAGCGATGGTAGTGGCTCTGTAGGAATTCTAATTTCTACTTTCTGTGTGGTTGTAGACTGTTATTTTTTTGGCAACAAATCATTCAAAAAATATTTAACCTTATAAAACCAGATTTAACTTTTGAAATAAGAATTAGTGTTAACTGGATGACTTAATGTCACCCACATGAGATAAGCATAAGGATCTTTTTTCATAATGTAAATTAATGTAAAATGTTTCAGACTGTTACTTTTAATAAGAGAAATAAAACCAGTGAGTTTTTAGTTGCATGAAAACCTTGAGTAATATTTTTAATTGTCTTTGCAGTCCTAAATAATAGTTTTGCGTCAAAATGAATGGTTGTGTTGCAAGTTATTGCACATCAGATAGACTATCCTGGAAACATCTGCTTACTGTTTCATGTAATATATTATTAACCTGCATCTATACCCATGAAGATACATTTCTTCATATATTTAGTGGTGCACATATTTCTGGTTAGCGTAATACTAGAATTATCCTGGTACCAATTCTAATAATTATGCTGAAAATTTCTCCTGTATGATGAGCTGGACTCAACTGGCCTGTTGTAACCAGCTCTATGAAGGCAGAATAAACTACATAAAGTAACTCCAAAGTATTTTATTAGTTGGCATATTAATCTGATCTTTCTCTAAAAATTGAAAAAACAAACACCCTCCCAACTGCCCTTGATTAAACTTACAAATAATAATAAAACCAAACCAAAACAGAGTGAAAAGCTGTGTTAAGGCACAAGCTCCCAGAATATTGTTAAGATTACATCACAGTTTCATCTGAGCTTTTCATCAAATCCACTGATTTAATTTCTTAGAATTAAAAAAGTCACAGGAAATGATAAATTAATTGATCTACAATAATTTTTAATAGGTTTTCTATGTTTGTTTCTTTACATTGAGATTATGAATTGTAGTCAATCTACCAAAGTTTTAGAAAAATAATCACGATATTTTCTCCTTAATTTATTCAGATGTTTGTTTGACCTTTAGCTTCCACTGATCACAGTGACAAGGACTGATTTGCATTAAACTGAATGTAGCCATCTGGGTTCATCTGGGGGCACTCTTGGAAGATACAACTGTATAATTCAGCTGTTAGCTGTAGAAAGCTGACATTGGTTTATATGTAAAAGATAGCAAAGTAAATGACATACAGAAATATAGGGGTCATAGAAAAGTATGATGATTACAGGCTGATCACAGCAGAAAACTGTGTCATTCAGATATTCTTCCTGACATTGTAACTACTGCCACCTGCTAGATTGCAGTGATGGACACATGAACACTCATATACCCTCCAGGATGGGGAATGTCAATGTGAAATGTCTTGTGAAGGTCCCAGAGCAGTGGGAGCTGAAATGCTGATTGGGACCTTTGGGTGTTTACATAACAGAAATAAGTAATAACAGAATATAAAAAGCAAGACTTGAAGCTTATTTAAATCCAAGGAATTGGAAGAGGTCTGATGTGGGTAAGCAGGAAGGAATGGTATTACAGTAATCCTTGGTAACAGAATGCAAAGATAGTGGCCTGCAAATATTTCTGAATTAAATAAATTTACATGCTAATGCTTTTTCTGTCATGCATGTAGATGACATCCTGTAAATGCATTAGATGCTGAAGGTAAAACCTGACACAACTAAAATAAACTTCTTATCTTCCTTTTAATTCTGCTCCATTTAAACTGTGTGGAAGTCTTCTGCTGGAGGAGCAAACAGGTACTTCTTAAAGAACTTAAAACCAAATTTAAGGCTGGTACAAGTAGGTGTGTTTATATGCATCCCTGAAATCAACCTGTCCTACAACACAGCTTGTTAGTGCCCATTTAGTTTGAACAATTCTTTTGCTCATAGGCAGGTTTTCACTCTCTGTTGTGGAGCTCTGCTTTCCACAACATATATTCTGCTGTCATTGTAGAACATCACTGTGAGCAGTGATGCAGATACAGCACCTGTGGGAAAACCAGAAGGAGTTAGAGTATTCAAGGGACAGATTCCACTCTCAAAAGGTTAGTTCATCTAGTTTCTCTCCAAGTCAGTGCATGTTGCTTTTTAAAACTATATTATTAAACCACTTTAAGTATAGGGAAAAAAAAAAAATCTTTGTTTAAATGTTAGTGTAGCTTTGTTCTGATTAAACAAATGTGGAAGAGTAATAATGTTTTCTGAAGTCTGTGAAGTATAGCCTGTTCAGCACACAGTAAAAGAAATAGGTCAGAAAAGGTGACCTTGAAATCTTTTTTTCCATACTGAATATGTTCATAAATTTGAAATTCATTAAAGAAGCACCCTCACACTGACTTGATCCAATGCAACCAAAGCCTTTTTTCACTGGGAAGTTTATTCAGTAGGCAATGTAGGCTTTCAAACCTGGATATCAATCATGTGCCATGAAGTTTTCTGAAGTGATGATTATGGGATCAGAAAATAAAGGGTTCATAGTTTTAAGGACAGAAAAGGATGCATGGGAAGCTGAAATATTCTGAAGTGGTCACTTGAGGTGCAATTTGTTGTTTGGTAGCTCAACTGTTCATGTTATACCAAGAGCACTACAAACATCCATGAAACACATACCAAGCAAGTTTATGCTTGACTAGCTTAAGAGAAAGCTTTGTCATTTTTGCCCAAATCTAATGTAGCAGTGGTAGCATGAATATGTTGTTTGTGCATTCTTTCCTGCTTGCTGTGCTAGAAGAAATGGAACAAAATAATACTAAGCAAGGAGCCTTGATGCGAGTTGGACAGAGAATGTCTATCTGGAAATAAGTTCAGGAGATAAAGAGGTGTAAAGGTATGTTAAATACATATGTGCAGGTATGTGTGTGTGTGTGTATGCTCTGGATTTGCAGCCAGCGGTAAGGAGTTGCGAGTCACTGTGGTAGCCTCTGTCTTGCAACCTCTCTGTGGTCAGGCCGTGTAGCTACACATGTCCCATCACCAGTTAAAAGCTCTGTTGCAAAATGACAGCTCTGCTGGCTTCTGGGGGTACTGCCTGGGGTAAAATCCAGGCATGGATAGCAGCTTAAAGCAGGAGAGGAGATCATGATGTCTCTGGGTTTTAATGTGGAAATTCAGAAAGCACTCTAGAAAACTGAGAATTCAGCATCTCTGTCTCCAGCAGACAATCCTGCCTGTGACACAACCCTGCTCGTGAATTTGGGTGGCCCCCAGTTTGCTGTTACTGATGTAGTGCTGGTGAGAGGGGCTGTGTGGAAAAGCTGAGAAACAGCAGTTCTTAAAAACAGGACTGGCAGAAAAGTGCTCAGGGGGGCCTGTCTGGCTTACATAGAAAAACTGTCACGCCCTGGCTCCCGTAGGTGCTAATTCTCTCAGCAAACTTATGAAAGTAAAACCCTGAAAAGGCTCATCCATGCTGAGAACAGCAACTTCATTCAGTGGAAGAAGGAAGCTTTGCTCTAGGAACTGAACACTCAACACTGCAGGCATTGCTGTCTTCCTTGGCTAGTCCAGAAAGTCCCTCAAGCCACTGCCTGTGGCGTGAGGTTAATGCAGCAGTGCTGAAATAAGCACATTACAAATACCTGTCCCAGCTGTGCATAGGACATATGTCCAATTTGACCATTTGCTCTTTGAGTGGGTAACAAAGGCCCATAGCGCTGTGCCCCAGAAGGTTGTGTTTCCACATGCAGTAATGGAGAAGTAAAATTTGATGCAGAAGATGCTGTGGCTTAGGAATGCTGTGGGCACATGCTCTGGCACACCTTCATGTAAAATGCCAGAGCCTTGTCCCTCCCTCAGGCACCTCTCAGGATCCGTTCTTGCCTGGCATATTGCGGAGAGGCTCAAATAAGGAGATTTTTGAGGATCTGGGGATCTGTGATAATGAGGCATAGGTTGTGGTGGCTTACATGTTCCTGGGGATGTTGGTAGAGTGCATCAACCTGTGGTGCCTGCCCTGTTTGTACTGGCTGTGCCACAGGGCTCGGGGCTGTGCCAAGGCAGCGGGGCACCATCTACAGGGCTCCCCACAAGAGGGCAGCATGTGGCCCTAAGAAACAAAGCCCTATTATAACCGGCGCGGACAAACAGCGGTAGGTTTTGGGTTAGGTCTTAAGTAGCAGCAGGCCTAAACCAGTTGGCTGACACGTGGGAGCTTCATTAGCCCAATGGTGTATGGTGTGCTTCTGTCTTCCTGCCCAGACGTGTGAGCGTACTCAGGAAGATCATCTTGCTGTCTTGGGCTGGCTTCAGCAGCTTTGGTGGGATCTAAAGGAGTATTTCCCAGTCCACTAGCAACTCTCTGCAGGACACATGCGCCAAGGAGTGAAATGTTCTTCTGGGTAGCTGTAACAGGAGCTCCAGGCAACTTTCCTAAGGGCATTGGTACCATTAGCCAAAATACACAATTCAGATTTTTCTTGTTTAGCAGCTCTTAGGTGTAGCCACTGCCTCTGATCAACCTTTTCCAAATTACAAGCAAGGAAATGTGCCGGCTGCCAGTTGTTGATTTCCAGGCAGACTAAACCTCAAAGGAAGCTGGAGGAAATGGGCTGTGAATGTCTAAATTCAGTTGCTGTTATTTACTTCTAAGAAGAGTGATTGATTCTGGCACTCTGCCTGACCCCATCCCTCTCATGACTCAGTTCTAAGAGATGTCAATAATGGACTCTGAACATTTGTCTTTGGAAATAAAATTGTGTGTATAATCAGCTACTGATTTCCTCCCTCATTTCAGGGGAGGTTGCTCCACTTGATCACAGCTTGACTCCTATCAGTGGTTAGACAGATGATCTTGCTGTAAATTATACTCAGGGTAGGGCAGAAACACCTCAAAGCACCAGTTATCAATAGCACCGTGTGTCTCGTCATTCATAGCCACAGTGCACATGCTCCTGCTCTCCTGGGGCAGCTGGCTTTCTTTTCCGACATAGCGTGAGCTAAAGTATCTTTCAGCTGACTAGACTTGAAGGTGGAGATGTTTAACCAAACCACAACACGGCAAACACAACCCCTGTGTTAGGAGAGTTACATTGAAGTACTGTTGATGATTCTGTGTGTTAGCAAATACTAGCATTGAGTACCCAGTAACATGTCTCAATAAATCTCACCCGTTATGAGTTGCTGCAGTTTTGTATGTGCCGTGTGGAGGGGGATACAATGGTAGCTCACTTATACTTGCAGCACTCGAGAGTGTTGGACTCTTAGCTTCATAAAATAAACATAAGAGCTCCACAGAGGTGAGAGATCCTGTGTTTGACTAACACTGTGGTGACCTCCTCTCTAATGCTGGTGTAAATTATATTTTTATCTTAAATAGAAGCTGTAAAATGTCTGAGGCTCAGATTTTGATTTATTTTAAAGTCCCAAAATAAAGATATTTAGATATATTTGATGAACTCGGGATCTGAATGCTTTAAGTTCCAGAATTTTATATATATTCACTTAAAGCATTTGAATTGTAAGTTCCTTGAATATTGGTTTGTTGGAAAACCAGAGCGGTTCCAGACTTGATAAAGAACCCATACAAAGCAGCCTACCCCCTCTTTCTCTCCTCTGAGACAGGGGTGAGAAGCTTAGATCTGAGCTCTGTAAGAAGGTGGAAATATTTGCCAATGAAATCCCTCTGTGAATGCTCCTTCAGCTGACAGAGGCAGAAGAGGTTCACAGTCAGTCTTTTAAAAAGTATGGTAAGAATGTTGTTCTGTGACGAATCCCACCTCGGCACGGGTTGAAGCAAGCACCTGTTCTCAGGGCTTTTGCAGAAGAGCTGGGGAATTTCAGTTCTGTTTAACTCACTTGCTAATTTCATCACTGGAGCTCCTTTGCCGTCTCTGTCATCATCACCTGGTAAACTGGGTATGCCATGTATGTAAACTGGAACCTCTCAAAAGGCAATACTGCTTCAGCACGACCTGTGCTAGCCCTGTTCCAGAAACAAAGCAATCCTTCAACCCTTTTTCTTATTTTTTTTTTTCCTCAGTTTCAAATTATGTTTTGAGATTTATGTTCTCTGGAAAGTAAATTTCACGGAGCTTGCTTAAGGAGCTCCCTCTCCCAAAGTACTGCTATTTAGGAATTGTACCACTCCAAAGCATCTGGAATGCCTTTGCAGCAGATTTATACTTGGGCAGAGGAAAGTTCTCTAGCTAGAAAGTAAGAGAAAACTTAGAGCTTTTAAAAGGTTTGCGGAACTCCTTTTAGGACCAGGAGTTCTCCCCTGTGGCAGGGAACTTTCAAATACCTGTGCTTCACTGACCCTGGACACTTTAATATTTATCCTGGAGCCCGTGTGCATTTCACAATGATGAAGACATGAGGTTATGGGGAACACAGCCCTGGACATAACCAGCTTGGCTAACAGTGAGCCAATTTCTATATCCCGGTGGAAAATTAATGTGATGTGACCTTTTCCCAGCCTGTTGTGGGCACCTGCCCGTGGCACCAGATAATTCTGAGAATAATGGATTAGTTTGAAAGGAAAGTATGAGGGGGAAAATGACAACCCTATTGCTCCATGTTTGCAGCAATTGATGGGTAAATATTTAAAACTTCTTGCTGCCAAGTTGGAATCAGGTTAGTAAACTACTTCCACGAGTGTAGCCAGGCATGGATGTCATTCTGGGTATCAGGTATCTCAGCTGCATCTCCACTAATGTTCAAGGTGTTGACTCAAGGAAAAATTTGGCCAGCTGCCTTATAATTAATTAGCCACACAGATCTAAAAGCAACCACTGATCTCCTGAGTTTCCTAGGGTGATGTATACATTAAGCATTGAAAAGGCTTTGCTTCATACTGTTGCCCGAACAAATATCCCATACAATTTTGTGCACATACTGATGTTTTGTGTAGTAAGAAGTGACTTGTTGCCATGCTGGGAAGGAAGGGTTTTGCCCAGAGAGCCATTTGCTTGCAGTCCCTATTCAGCAAAGTATTTAAGCAGGTACTTCAGTGCGTTGGTGGATAGAAATGGATTGTTGTATTGGAGTATTTAGACTTAGAATGGACTCCTTTGTGTCCAAACAACACTGAAAAATTGCTGTCTGCTAGCACAACTGGGGCTCTGTAATGGGTGCTGTGCAGAGCCTTTGTCCCTTATGCTGAAGAAAGTGAGAAAATTGCTGATCAGGCAAAGCAAATATGTGGGGTGTGAAAACAGTGGCATATCTCTGCTGAAGCAAATTCAGTGCTATTCCTGCTTTTAGAATCATAGAATAGTTAGGATTGGAAAGGACCTTAAGATCATCAAGTTCCAACCCCCTGCCATGGGCAGGGACACCTCACACTAAACCATGCCACCCAAGGCTCTGTCCAACCTGGCCTTG